>NW_020717391.1:71649-90089 GCF_900518725.1 Notechis scutatus | reverse complement strand
ACAAAAGTAGAAATGGCAACATACTGCCAAATCAACTCACAGAGGACGTTTCATGGTGAATATTAATAGTATTCTTCAGTGTGAGTTCCTCATTTTTCCAAAGTATCCCATGAGATTTGAAAGAGACAAACTGCCTAATTCCATAATGATGGTGAGACAGTCACCTGTGTAAAGATCATGCAAGGGCCTCTGGAGGGAGGGAGGCCTAAGCCAGAAGACAAAGAATGAAATGAAAAACAAGATATAAGTTTATATAAATAAGTAAATGGGTGTAGGCATTTGTATAGATCAGAGATCCTCAAACTTTTTAAACCAGGAACCAATTCATGATCCCTCAGACTATTGAGGGGTGGGGGCAGACTATAGACATTTATATGGATGGATATTATAGTGCAGAAAGTTAGTGTGCGTGTGTGTGTATGTGTGCACGCACACACACACACACCCTAGAAAAATGAAATATTTTGAGGATAATAAAAAGGTAGAATATTATATTTTCTCTAAATGAGAAATGGAGAAACATTTTTTTAGAGGCAGGAAGCAGACTCACTGTTAATACCCTGCAGCAAATATGTTGTCACCATTAAGGGAGACTGGGCCAGCCTATCTACAAAACAAAAGCCCTTCAGCTCCAGGATAATGGGATTATCCTTCAGGACATAATAGGATTAACCCACTATCATTCAGCAGAAGACACAGAACTCACTATGTTGCACAATTTCCCAAGGGTATTTCCTTCATCGCATTACCCCCAACAAACATCAACCAAACCTAGGAGCTTAGACAACCTATAGAGCCAGGTACGACAGCTACATAACCCTTACAACACCCAATAGAATACATGTTCTTGCACAGGAAAAGAACTCAAGGGCAAAGCCCCAAAGAATATATTTTTTAAAAAAACCCATTCTCAACTCCATGTGGCCAGCTGCCCACAACCACTTGTGGTTCTGCTTCATTATTAAACCATCTTTCCATTCAACCTCCATGTTTCCAGTGTCTTTTTCCCAAATTGGAACTGAACCAGATGGATATTTCTTCCAACAATAGATTCTATTACATTCCATTCTAATTATTATTTTTTGCATGTGAATCAGTGATGACTCCTGGTACCTATTGGGATGAGTCCCTACAGTTTTCTTGGCTAACTTGGAATTTAGAATGTACAG
Organism: Notechis scutatus; assembly: GCF_900518725.1. The sequence continues at coordinate 88,920 of NW_020717391.1, read as the reverse complement.
TTTTTAAGACACAGTTGTCTTTGTATCTGCAGAACAAAACATTAAGCACTTTGACTTTACACATTCTAAATGTTTGTGAACCACTGTAACTACATAGCCAAAAAGGCATTAAGAGTTGTTAACCTAATACTGTGTAGCTTTTTCTCCGGTAATATCACACTACTAACTAGAGCATACAAAACATTTGCTAGACCAATACTCGAATACAGCTCATCAGTCTGGAACCCACATTGCATATCTGATATTAACACAGTTGAGAACGTCCAGAAATATTTCACAAGAAGAGTTCTACACTCCTCTACTCATTGCAGAATACCTTATGCCACCAGACTTGAAATTTTAGACCTAGACAACCTAGAACTATGCCCCATTCGGTCTGATCTAAGTATAGTACATAAAATTATATATTGCAATGTCCTCCCTGTCAATGAATACTTCAGCTTCAACCATAACAATACAAGAGCACACAATAGATACAAACTCAAGGTAAACCACACCAAACTTGATTACAGGAAATATGACTTCAGCAACAGAGTGGTCAATGTCTGGAATACTGACTCTGACTCTGTGGTTTCTTCCCCAAACCCCAAAAACTTTAACCTTAGACTGTCTACTATTGACCTCACCCCTTTCCTAAGAGGTCTGTAGGGGGCATGCATAAGTGCACCAACGTGCCTACCATCCCTGTCCTATTTTTTTTCTTATATGTATCCATTTCATATATTCATAACTATGTTTATACTTATACCTGTTATCTTATAATCGCTTGACAAAATAAAATAAAATAAAAAAATAAAAAACTTACAACAGTTCATTTGGTCAATGTTCGAAGTTACTAGAGCATTGAAAAAATTGACCTAAGACTGTTTTTCACACTTATGACCATTGAAGCATACCCATGGTGCCATGGTCAAAATTCAGACACTTAGTAACTGATTGATATTTATGATGGTGCAGTCTCCTGGGGTCATGTGATCACTTTTTATGACTTTCTGACAAGCAAATCAAATACCTAATTTCCATCAAAGGCTGTTTGGGTTCACAGGTAAAGATCTGAAAGATGGAGCTTCATAGAAGATGATGATGGGAAATAAATGCCAAGATATTTAAAATCCTAGATTTGCACAGTTTGATAGTTAGGGATCTTCCAGAAATGGGAATGTTTAGCATGCTGTTTGGTTTTTATGTGGTTGCATTCTAGTGTTTCAGATTGGTGGTAGGGTATCAATTTATGAAGGCTGCATTTGAAAACAAACAAAAACCAGTGTGGTAAGGGTACAGCAAAGGTTTACTAGCCTCAGAACAAAGGACAAAAATCAGGTTTGGTAAGGCCTTGAACCATACTATTAATTTAAAAATTAAATAATCTTTTTTAACTCATTTTAAAAAAATGGGTCAACCAGTCCTCTACTAACTGAGCTTTGGACCTATTTGTAGTCTCTGCATACAAGATCTTAACTAGTTATAGGATTCAGTGGTCAATGAAGGAAGAAATTCTTTTTTACCACTTTCAATCAAATACTAATTTCAGATTATGAAAGCAACACACAGCACCTCCAGGAGGGTTAGTAAATTTGTAGGCAGGTGGTGCAGTGATGTAGTGACCCAGAGTAGAAACACCTGGCCTTAACCAGGTTTGCTCCATTGCTAAAGCAATAAAAATGATGTTTACTTTAATTACAGTAACCGTAGACTTATGACCATAATTGAATCCAAAATTTATGTTGTTAAGTGACACATATGTTAAGTGACACATATGTTAAGTGAATTTTGCCCCATTTTACGATCTTTCTTACCACAGTTGTTAAGTGAATCATTGCAATTGATGAGTGAGTAACATGGTTATGAAGTGAATCTGGCTTCTCCATTGACTTTGCTTACCAGAGGTTTGCAAAAGCTGATCACAGACCCCAGGACACAGCAACTGTCATAAATATGAGCCAGTTGCCAAGCATCTGAATTTTGATCATGTGACCATAGGTCAGAAGTGTGAAAAATAATCATATGTCCTTTTTTTCAGTGCTATTGTAATTTTGAATAGTCACGAAATGAACTGTGGTAAGTCGAGGACTACCTATATGCATAATCAGCTGATGGGATAGTTATTTCCTTGATTGGAGCTGGATTGGTTTTGTTGCTTTTGGGGGCGCTTATAATAGAATTGATTAAATTCCTTTCGGATTTGCAATGAGTTTTTAATATTAGTGAATAAAGATTATGGGAAGCCCACCCCCCACCCCTCCTAGAAGAATGAAATATTTTGAGAAATATCAGGGAGGTCGAATGTTATATTTCCCTAGATGAGAAATGGGGAAACATGTTCTTTTTAAAGACAGGAAGCAGCCTCCAAGTCTTCCTGCCTCCCAAGCAGAAACTGAGGAGGCAGCTTTTAGAAATGCAGATTTGGTAATCCATTCAACATAGGATATTTTAAAATTCCCTGCAGCAAAATCTGAACAAAAACAAAAGGGTACAGCCCCTCTTCAAAATCCAAAACAGGACCAAAGCCATTAAGATACAATCGAAATTGCCCAACTCCCTTTCAGAACGCAAGCCCCTTCATTGCATCACCCCAGAGCAGTCCAAACTTCACCTGGGAGCTCAGATAAATAGTAAGCCAGAGGTTAACCAGATTAGCTCAGACAAGCACTTAGGATTTGCATTTCCTCTTTTGCCCTTAGAGCCAGCTATGACCCCTACATAACCCCTATATGACTAAAATATTAAAGGACATGCTCTTGCACAGGAACAGGAAGCTCAAATAAAGAGCCCCAAAGAAGGCATAAAAGCCACCCAGTCTCAATTCAATTTTGTCAGCTGCACCAGAACCACACTGGTGGTTCTGTTCATCATTAAACCATCTTTTCAATCAGCCTCATGTTTCCAATGTCTTTCTGCCAGCTTGGAACTGAACCACATGGATATTTCTTTCAACAAGAGTAAAACAGTAGTCCACCAATCAAGGTTTTGTTTCAGTATTTGTGGAAGGATCAAGTCCCCTCCAAGAATATCTTTTTTTATTTTTCCTTTTCTTTTATTTGCAATTTGGTGCAGGAGTAGTAGCATTTCTTATCACATTGCTTTCCTGGTTACTTTTAATTCCTAAATATCTTTTTGCTGCCTAAAGTCCCTGATTATTCATCTTTCATGTCTCCTTAATATGACTAGATGGACCCTGGGGAAAAATAGAAGAAACACGCTCAATTAAACTCACATTAAGCAAGACTTGTACAGTTTCTAAACAATGGAAGATTGATGATCTTCCACCTTGGAGCTACAAGTCATTCATTGGACATCTTGTATCTATCTTTCTCTATATAATTAATATGATCTTCTTCAATTAACAGAAGCCAGACTTGGGCCCTCTTGTTCACCAGATGTTTGAGGTTCATCGAACTGCTCTAGAACTCCTAACTTATCCAAGTCTTCCCTAGGTGCACAACTGCAAAAGGAAATGGTGGTTAGAGGCAGGCACTGTAGCCTCAATCTATTTAAATCTCATTTTGATCCATGAAAAGTTGATAGAATGAACATTCATCCAGAAAAACCAGAATGGTCTCATCAACTGGTACTTAAAGTCACTGTGTGTCTCTCATTCATTCCAGATCATGGAAATACTGTTCTGTAGAAAGAGATCATGATGCAAATTGGAAGTTAGCATCTATTGGGTCTTCTGAATTTATTTTGATTTGCAAGTATTATTTTTTGGCCAGAGATTTCACTGTTCTTTGCTACTGAGGAAAAGACAGAGGAGCAGCTGGAAAAAACTTTTGAATTTACCAATTTTTTGTTAGTGACCACTACACATAATGTACAAAGACAATTCCCAATGTCTGATTGTTTCAGAAACAATTTGTAGTCCCTCCCTATTTGACTGAAAGGCTCCTTTATATTTAATCTCCACTTCCTTTTTACACATTCTAGTGTGCACATGATTTGAGGTGACTAGAAAAGACAAATTTATAATTTACATGAAATCTATATTTGGTGGAAGGCTATTACTCACAGAAAAATAGTAACCAATAAATTAAGAAGGAACAAATCTCATTGGTTAATAAAGAGAACTAATAACTCCTCCATATAGTCTCTCTATATCCACTACTCCCATACTGAAAGATGACAATAAAACTGTCACTATTATTTACACTTTATAAGGGCCTATTTATATTTGACTTTCAGAAGGGAAAAAAAAACCTCAGAGCTATCCAAATCTCAAAGGACACAGCTTTCATTTCAACATAGAAAGCCAATCCACTGCACATTGTTTTCTGGTTTAAATGTGCAAGTGAGGAATACCTCCAACATTTACATATAAAGGATATCAGGTAAATAGACAGGTTTCTCTAAAACTTTCTTTTTATGAGCTGATGTTTATTGTTCAGTTCCGGTCTTATCACAATAATAAAACACTTGGGAAGAAAGATACACATTAATAAGCCAGCACTGGAAGAAATCATAGAAAATATCTCCACAGCCAACATATATTTTCCCCTTGTGCTTAGATAGGTTGGAATAAAACACAGCCAAACACTGCAGAAGACCAACATGCTGAAGGTGATGAATTTGGCTTCATTGAAACTGTCAGGTAAATTCCTAGCCAGAAAAGCAGCAGAGAAGCTAACCAGAGCAAGAAAACCCATAAAGCCCAAAACACAGTAGAACATGACTGAGTCTTCATTGCACTCTATGATTACTTCTTCAGACATTGACTGTGTATCAAAATCTGGATATGGTGGGGATGTTATCAGCCACACAGAACAAAAACTTATTTGAACAAAGGAGCAGGATAGAATAATGAAACTGACTATTCTCCCCCCCACCCATTTCCTTAATCTGGAACCAGGTTTGGTGGCCATGAATGCTAGAACCACAACAAAGGTTTTGGCCAATACACAAGAAATTGCTATAGAAAAGATGAGGCCAAAAGCTGATTGTCGAAGAAGACATACAATCTTATCAGGTCTTCCAATAAATAGAAACACACAAAGGAAAGAGAGGAGGAGGGAAACTAAGAGAGTATAGGTGAGATTCCTGTTGTTGGCTTTGATGATGGGAGTGTCTTTATATTTCATGAAAATTGTGATGACCAAGGTTGTCATTAAAGAAAAACAAAGTGAAAGAACCATCAAACTGATCCCCAAGGGTTCTTCAAAGGACAAAAAGGTGATGCGCTTTGGAATGCACATACTTTTGTCAGGATTTGGATATTGATCCTCTGGACATGGAGAGCAGTTATCCATGTCTGAAAAAGAACACAATAGAGAAGATAAAGTCGGTTATACACAGGGCTGCACCCAGTGGCTTAGTCCTATTACATTTGAAAAGTTCCTACCTTTCTTCTTTGATATTTTCCCTTCTGGACACAGAAGGCAACCATAGCAGCAAAATGACTCCCCTTCTTTCTTGACCTTGCTGTATCCTGCCTCACAGGGATCATTACACAAAGACAAAGGTTGTACCTATTCACAAATAAAGAATAATATTTTAAGATACAGATAGCAAAATAAGTTCTTGGAGTGATTCTGTTACTGGGGAATCAGCAGATTAAGCAATACATTGCCAACATTCCCATGTAAACCAGATGGAAAACATGACCAGATGAGCTAATTTCACATTATTGAAGAGCTACTTTATCAGAAAATATGATTTCCCCACTTTTGTGTTGCAACCTGAAAAGTGTGAAAAATTCTAAATGATAGATAGATAGAAATGTAGCTTGAAACAAAGATATATAGAAACATAGATAAATAGAAAGACGATAGACAGACAAACAGACAGACAGACAGACAGATAAATGTAGGCAGACAAATATAGATTCATACATCTAACCTGATTAAAGTCTACTGGCCATGTGATAATATCCACAGAGATGCTGAAGAATTTGTCTGGAGCAGCTATAGGATCTATTGCTCCAACTTTGATTCTAAGAAAGGACTGATTGGGGAATGTGATCCAGTTGATAATATCAAATCCACCAATGATTTTCCCATTTTTATCAAAGGAAATCCTTTCTCCAACATTGTTATTGAATGAGATACTTCTCAGAAAGGAATGAAGCTACAATATAGGGAAGGAGGGAGGTAGGGAAGAAGGATGGATGGATAGATTTTTTCTTTTTGGCTTTTATTCCAGTTTGTAGACCACAGCATCAAACAGATAATATAGCAATGTCACCAAAATAAAGGTAAAATACAATATTTCTTAAATAAAAGTAAAAGTTATAAAAATAGAAATACATAATGCAAAATTGTAAAACCAAATGTATATGAATCTACTTTCAATACTATAAGTATTTAACAGATAACTATAGACAAATGTAAAAGGAACAATTGAATTTCAAAAGGGCAAAAATAGGAACACTATAGAGGGAACCTATTTTAGGGGTGATATTGCACCTGTAACATCCATAAAGCACAGATTGTTCCACTCTTAATCATTGTCAACAAGTCACCATTTAAACACTAAGTTGAAGTGTGACAAATAGTCAATTACCTAATGATTGATTTATTCTTTGAAATTAACAGGCCTGGAAAAGGGAGAATTATAACAATTTATGTGTCTTTCTTGAGTAAGAGGATCACATTGTTATTATCAGTCCTTTTTCTCCCATTCAAGGTTTGGTTGAGAACAACCTAATCTAGAAACCTGCTGATATGAAGGTATTTTGAACAATCAAACAGATGTGGCTTACTGTTTATTTTATTTTTAATCTGTGACTGAAACTTATGGTATGTTAGATTTCTAAGAAATTGAGCATATAGTATTAATGTCAATGTAAACTCTCCATGCAAAGCATCTACAATAAAGGGCTGCTAAGCACATCAGTTATAGGTAGTGGACATTTGTAATTTTAATATGAGAATGTAAATGTTTGAATAGATTAATCCATTACTATATTTCAATTCTAGACCTAATGTTAATACCCTTGGAAAAATGGTTTGTTAGATTTTATGGACAGCTGTTGCAACTACAGATAGGGAAACATTTTGCGTTTATCTGCTTAAGATCTTACCTGCCACCACAACTTGTTATTCTGAAACTTTTCCTTTCTATCTTTTGCAATTCTTTTCCCCCTGGATTTGAATAAATACAATGATTGCAAAGCATGTGCCACAGCATAGACTGCATTGTAAATATTGTAGCTCTGGCCACCCATGTGTGTTTCAAACACAGATGTGGGAAGGGTCTCAAGCTTCTCCTGTCCAGTACATTTCTTCTCAGAGGTTTCAGTTTTTGAGTATGAGAAGAAACAATTGAATGCCTGTTCCCAGAAATCTTTCTGGAAATGATCTTGAAGATTGTTGTTTGGAATAAAGTTCTGAAGAAATTCCTGGAAGTCTTGGACATCCTTTGTATGAACTGCAAAGGATAAAGCACCATGTAGGAAATGGATGCCCCAAGATTTTTGAAAGGAATTGGAAGTATAATCTGTCTGAGCTGTTGTAACCAAGATTTTTGTCTTCTTTGGTATATCCTCTACTTCTGACAATTGGAGGTATGTTCTCAAAAGTGATATAGATTCAATTTCACCATATAAAACTATGACGTTGGCTGTGCTGTTCATGAGAACTTGATATATATGGACTCCTTCACTCACTTGATCATTAAAATCAATGTAAAAGTCTACCTTAGGGAATTTTTGTATGAAATCAAAGCAGATGCCATGCTGGGAAAATGTGGGGAGCACCTCCTGGACAAATTCCTCTCCCTTGTCATCATTCACAACAAGAACTCCAATCCAGATCCATCTAAAATATAGCAATAACTGGAGGAGACCCTTATGTTGGTGAGATTCATCTGGAAACATTTGTTGGAAGAAAGCCCCTTGAGTCTCTTTATCCATGACTGGGGCAGAGCCATAGGTCAACTAAAGGAAGCAAAAACAAAAGCAGAGTTCTATATGAACCTCTGGAAATGCATTGAATATTTCTGCAGGTTTTTGAGCTTGTATACTGAAATTGTCCAAATTGTGTTCATTTCCAAATAGCTACCCTGGTTTCAGTCTTAGCAGTTAAAAAGTATTTTGGGGTTTGGGTGTGTCCATAAGAACTATTATTGTGTGGTTGTTTTTTTTAAGGAATGGAAAAGGACTATTCTAGAAAAGGAAAGAATAGGCTCAAAGCTTAATTCAGTTCTGCAATTGGTGGATATTTAGCTAGAATAGAATAGAATAGAATAGAATAGAATAGAATAGAATAGAATAATCAGAAAAAGGAGAATTGTGTTGCTTTGGATTGAAATGAGGGCTCCTTGGTGATCTCTGAGCTTGGTTGTTTTCTTGTAGATGTTTCATTACCAAATTACACTAGCACTGATGATGTTACTTAGTTTGAGTAATGAAATGTCTGCAACAAAGCAATTATGCTCAGAGAGCACCAAGGAGCCCTCAATACTTTCAAACATACATGCTGGTTTTTGTGATTTATCATTATTCTGCTTATCCATTCAAGGAGAAATGAACATCAAATAATTCCCTTTAATATTTTCTAATTAGTTTGGATATACTATTGTCCTACCCATGAAAGACCAAACAACCTAATTTCACTAGTTTTTCAGTACCACCACCCACAAAGAACCTTTGTATTTTACTTCCTCCTTCAGTCATGAATGCATACCTTAGCTTTTACCTTTCTTTGGAGTTTGAAATTAAATTATTTTTCCCAAGCTAAATATATATATAACATTTTGTACTTTTGCTATTAACCCAAGCATTTGGCTTCTCTAATGCCGTGCCTTCATCTGTGTCCATTAATATTCACTGAATTATAACAAATAGATGCTTGTGTACCATCTGAATTCAATTTTTCAACATGAAATATCAGTCACCTTTTAAGCTTCTGTTCTGAGTATCTATCAAAAAGTTGAATGTTGTCTGAACTGTTCTTTGTCATAAAAGCAAAACATTCTAGGCTTGTTCAAGAAGTATTATAGAAGTGTTATGTAACTTCCATACAACTTACCTGTGGAACTTTATAGATAAACAGAACAGTTGCCATATAGAGACAGATGTCAGGTCCTCCAATGACTGCAGCTAAAGAGTTTGGGACCCCACACTTGTAGTTAGGGATGAATCTGCCCTGGGTGAAGAGAAGCACCATTGAGGCAAGGTAAGTCCAACTTGGACTGAAATTGCTATTATAAAGGTGGAAACCCAGAGAGACATTGAGTAGGATCTGGGTATTTTCATTGATCTCTTTGATAGCAAATGCTAAGGCAAGGATGTGCTGATAATTCTGAAAGGATACTCTGTAACAAATGTCACATAATATATTAAGAAGAGACTGGTTTGGAATATGGGATCTGCAATCTTTCAGTACAATATTTTGTTGAAGGTAATTTAATGCAATAAAATTACTCTTCTGCTAGGATTAAGGAAAATGCTCAGGAAAAAAATGTAGTGCATATATATTACTCTGTAACCTGTGTTATTTTATTTAAAAAGAGCAAAACAAGGCAAACAAGGCAATGGTTAGATGTTGGAAGCATTATTTTGTCATAAATGTACCTAGGAATTCAACCACCTAGGAATCAATATCACGTAAAGTACCAATTTATAAACCAACACCTGAAATACTGCATCCGGAGTTTGGTCACCAAATTGCAAAAAAGATATTGAGGCTTTGGAAAAAGTGCAGAGTCTAACAACTAAGGCCTTGAGACAAAAACATATGAACAATGGTTGCAGGGACTAGGTATGGCCAGTTTAGAGAAAAGAAGGACTAGGGGTGACATGATAGCAGTATTCCAGTATCTGAGGGGCTGCCACAAAGAAGAGGGGTCAATTTATTTTCCAAAGCAGCAGAACAACATGGAAACTAATCAAGGAGAGAAGCAACCTGGAATAAAGAAAAACTTCCTAACACTGAGAACAATTAACCAATTAACCATTGGGTTATCATTATAGTCAAATGAAAGTAGCTGTATTTTGTTACTAGTAAAATCAATTGAAAAATGGTAATAACTTCTCATATAGATTGCCCAGTTTTTATTGGTAATTATATTTTCATAAATTATTTTGGATTCTCATTCTATATTTAGAAATAATTTGAGATCACTAGTATTAAGGGAACTTTAGCTTTTTTTGATTGATTGATTAAATTTTTATGCTATCTCACTAAGGGACTGTGATTGTCTTACAAGTAAAACATTTTTATCCACCTCAGGTGGAAGCTGAACATTGAATAGCTTGAATATACATCAAGATATTATTTTATAAAAGGAATGGTTCAGGTCTTCTTCTTCTTTTTATTATGACTTTCAAGAAAATATTTTGAGCAAATTTGTGAATGAACAGCAAGACATGGGGCTTGGTTATTATTAAAAATGTACTTACATAAGTCCATCTTGAAGTTCCTGAGATGGATGATGGATAAAAGAAATGGAATTGGAAAATGTTGAAAATACAGAAATAATACCAGCAATGTTAATATCTCCAAGGTGTTGATATGTGTGACGAATAGGAAGTGGATCATCGAAGTCACATTGAAGGCTATGATCCTTGCACATCACCTGAGGCACTATTATTAACAATAACACCATGAATATTAACATCTTCCATGAATGCCTTCTTTCCGTGTACAAATGCCTCTGTCTGAAACAAGATCTTTGAAGTAGATCAGACTGACCTCTCTTCCTGAGATATTTTTCAGATAAAACTAGAGACTGCAACATACTATCAAAACAACTCACAAAGCATTGGGGCTCTCAGCCATGGGTTGGAATATCATGGGGACAATAAATACCATTATTCAATGTCAGTTGCTCTATTTCATGGAGTCCCATAGGATTTGGAAGAGACAAACTAGTTAATTTATTAATGATAGCGAGACAGTCACATATGTGAATATCTTCAAAACATATGAGGGCCTCCAGAGGCAGGAACGCATGAGCCACAAGAAAAAAAATAAATTCAATTCAATTGAAAAATGAACAAATATTTTTTGGGGGAAATAAAAATAAAAAAGTACAATAACATGGTTGCATATTTTTTGAAACACCCTTTGATTTTATGATAACATTCAGTCTTTTTCATAGGAGCCTATCAACACAGCATATCTTGCCTTGGGAATTTTTGCCCACTCTTAGCCAAAGCACTCCAAATCTGTCATATTATTTTTTAACTTTATTTTGTCAAGCATGTATTAGATAACATGATTATGAATACATGAAATGGATACAAATAAAAGGGAGCATTAGGACAGGGACTGTAGACACGCTGGTGCACTTATGCTCACTCCTTACAGACCTCTTAGGAATAGAGTGAGGTAGACAACAGTAGACAATCTTAGGGTTAACATTTTTGTGGTTTGGGGAAGAAACCAGAGAGTCATGTAGTATATTCCAGACATTGACCACTCTGTTGCTGAAGGCGTATTTCCTGCAATCGAATTTGGTGCGGTTTACTTTGAGTTTGTATCTATTGTGTGCTCATGTATTGTTGTGGTTGAAGCTGAAGTAATCATTGATAGGTAGGACATTGTAATGGATAATTTTATGTACTATGCTTAGGTCGGACCAAAGGCAGCATAGTTCTAAGTTGTCTAAGCCTAAAATTTGAAGGTGGGGAATTTCTTAGGTGGGGAAAATGTGTATCTGGTAAGTGATAAGGAAGAAGAACTGCCTTCTGCACTGATCTAAGAACATCTATGGCAGGGAAAGTCAGCCTAATTACTTGTGAGGAGGCAGTCTCATTTCACTTAATAAGCTGTGCCAGAAGCTGCTATTTAGCACAGCAGACAGATGGAGATAATGCTGGGAACAATGTATTCATTTCAGTGGTGGGATTCAGCCAGTTTGCACCACTTCAAGAGAACCAGTTAAATTTCTGAGCAGTTTGGTGAACTGGTTGTTGGAAGAAATCATTAGGGCAGAGAACTGGTTGTTACATTATCTGAATCCCACCACTGGTTCATTTCCTAGCTGCATGTTTCCTGGTTATTGTTGTCCCTACCTTACTTTGGATTGACATGTGCCTTGTGAACTCTCTTGTATTTGGATTTAATTTTGCCTGGAGGGTTTATCTTGTTTCGGAAACTTTTAAATTTTTTATTAGTTTATAATATAAAATACAAACATACTTTCCATCTTGCTATGAGTGCATTGCCTTCATTTATTTATAGAATAGAATAGAATAGAATAGAATAGAATAGAATAGAATAGAATAGAATAGAATAGAATAGAATAGAATAGAAATGGGAAAAGCATAGCATAGTAAATGGAAATAAAAATGGAACAGAATAGAATAGAGTAGAGTAGAGAATGGGAATAGCATAGCTTAGCATAGCAAATGGAAATAAAAATGGAACAGAACAGAACAGAACAAGATATAATAGAATTGCATAGCACAAGGAATGGAATGGAATGGAACGGAATGGAACAGAACAGAATAGAACAGAATAGAACAGAATAGAACAGAATAGAACAGAATAGAACAGAATAGAACAGAATAGAACAGAATTCTTCATTGGCCAAGTGTGATTGGAAACACAAGACCTGCAGCCTACTTTTGCCCACACGCCGTGACAGCTATTGCTCCCTGCCTTCGCAATCAGTGAAGCTTTGCAAGCAAGCTCCGGTCACCTACCTGTCACTGCTAGTCACCTCCCCCCCCCCCACTTGCCAGAGAACACATGGAGCAGCTCCATGTCAGCTCCAGCCAGGTCAATGGCTGCTTCTCTCCCCTGCTTGTCTAGTTGGGAAAGTGAAAGAGTCTTTCTTGGCATAGTGAAATTTAGCGTATTGCTGTACAAGGAAGACTCTGCCACTTCCCAGCAAAAGAAGCAGGAGAACATGTGGAGAGGCTCATGTTGGCTCCAGCTGGCTTTTCTTCCTGCTGGTCTAGCTGAGAGAGCAAGAGTCTCTTTCCTGGCATAGCAAAATTTAGCTTTGGGTCCTGCAAGTCCCCATCAGGAAACAGCTTTTGGTGGTAGAGCAGCAGCCAGGTTGAATCCTGTTCCTCTCTGCCACCTGGAGCCATTTCCCGAAGGGAGGGAGACTTGCAAAATTCAAAGCAGCAACTCCCAGTTGCTAAAGTAAATTTTGCTGTGCTGCACAAAATGGTTTCTGTCGTGTCCGTCGCGGAAAGAGACTCGGAGCCAGTGACTTAGTTTCAGCTCTTTATTTGCTCCGAGATCGGCTCGGCTTGAAAAGGGAAAAGCGGCGGCTTTTATTCCTTGGCCGTGGCGGCCGCGGCCAATGGCACCACTTTGAATCTCCCGCGATTAGTTTCCACCAATCGCGGGGGATTCGCGGCGGGCCAATCAGTGCGGCTCGCTCGGCCAATCAGCTCGCCGTGCGTCTTGACCAATCACCGCGCGGCGTTTACAAGTATGTAAATGACTGTACAGAACAGTTTCCCAAGGCCCTGAAGTCCATTCTCCCAAAGCATCGCCACCACCACTCTGAAGCTCCCCTTTGGGATGGATCAGAAAGTTCTTGCTTTGTTCCCTGGAAATGGCTCCGTCATGGAGGGTGTGTCTTTGGGCCAGGCACTTTCTGTCAGGCCTCCTGCCTCGCATGGGGTGGCAAGAGGAGGAAGTGTGTGGTGAGAAAGGTTGTCTGCAGTTCTTTCAACCAAAGCCTGGAATCCTAGGGTGTCTGCAAATTTAGTCAGAGCCCCATGGCTGCACTGACTGGGAGTACACTTGCCCCTTCTCAGGTATTCACACAGAGCATGGACACATGAAGTTGGGACCTTATGTGCATGGGCGAGTTATGTGTGCATGGTGCTCTTTGTGTGTATGCCCAAGAAGGAGGAGAAGATTTGCTGAACTCCCTTCGCAGCACGAAGGCGGCCATCAAAGCCTGTCCCTTTAAGGTACCTCAAGGCAAGGGTAGTGGTGAGGGGGGACCATAAAGGGACAGTCAAGCCACAGGAGCTGTCTTCTGAGTAGCTCTACTGCAAAGGGAAGGGAAGGAAGAAAAGTTTGGCAACTCTTCTCCTCCTTCTTGCGTAGAGCATGCACACACGGCACTGGGAGGATATTCTACAAGGAGATGGCACATGGACGAGACCCTACAGCACTGTGATATGTGTGAGTTTTTTCTCGCCCATCCCAGTCACATGACTGGGATGCCTAGCTATACCCACTCCAGTCACATGACTACCAAGCCACACCCACAAATTATGCCATGCCCACAGAACCGGTTGTTAAGAAATTTGAATCCCACTCCTGATATATGAATACCAATTCATGTCAATCCCTCGTTCATTTAGTTCTTGTTTTGCTTTGAGTTCACTCCTTTCATTTCAAACCTCTTTATATCTAACAATATTTCTCATTTTAAAAACATTTGGATATATAAACACTTCCATCATCAATAGCCAGACTAGTATCTTCATATAGTGTTATTCCCTTATTTTCTTCCATATTGACAATAAAGCATTTCTTACGTAATGTCTTTGAAAGTAACCATGCACCTTATTCTTCCCATACTATAAAAAGGTGTGCCAGCTCAATTGTAAGTCATGCCCTTCCAGTGTCAATAATCTTGTATTTCTTAACACAATCCATTCTTTCATTCACATCAATACCACAGACTGATCATATAATTCCCAATTGGGTAGTCCAAACCTTCCTCTATTTCTTGCATCCTGTAACAATTTTAGTTTAATCCTTGCTTTTTTCCCTGCCATATGTATTTTAATATTATTTTATTTAAATCATCAAAATATTTTTCTCCAATTTTATTGGAATTGTTGAAACAGATATAATACTCTTGGTAGTATATTCATTTCAATTGTCATTATCTTCTCTATAAATGATAATTGTAGATTTTTCCATTTTTCCAAATCTATCTTAATCTGTTGTTTTAATTTATAGTAGTTATCTTCTTTAATTGTCCCACATCTTGCTCTTAATTGAACAACCAAATATTTCACTTTCTTTGTAATCCAAATATTTAATCCATCCAGTAATTCTCTTTTTTGTTTTTCTATAATATTTTTCATATTCTATAATATTTTTAATATTCACTAATGTTTTTGTGTCAGAGATATCATTGTTCTTTGTTAATGAAGAGAAGCTGGGAGATTTTTTGAATTTACCCCATGATTTGCAGGTGACCATTGCACATGATGTGCACCAGAGAATTCCCAGTATCCAATTGCCTCAGTAACAATTCATGGGTTTTCCCTGTTTAAATGAAAGGCTCGTTTGTGCATAATCCCCATTTCTTGTTATAACCCTAGTCTACATATAAATTAAGATGACCATAAAGATAAATACATAATTAATTTCATTTAAATAGTTTCTTATCCTATCTTCGTTAACTTCTTCCTTTTTATATAACTCTTCAAAATACTTATGGGCAATTTCTTTTTTCTGTTCTATCTCCTGTTGTATATCCCTCTTTCCATCTCAATCTCTTTTCTTTCCTTTTTTAAAGTCTGTATGATAGCCATCTCCCTGGCTTATTGGCATACTCAAAATAAGTTTGTCTAGTTGTATTCAAATTTATAATCATTCTCTCTTGTTCAATTAAATTCAATTTATGTTTAGTTATTGTTATCTGATTTTGCAATTTTGAATCCTTTGGGGTTCTGTAATTGAATTTCTAATTCCTTAATTTTTTGTTGTAATTTGTTTTGCTGGTCGTATTTTTCCTTATTCCTCTTGGCGTTATAAGAGATTGTTATACCTCTTATTACTGCCTTCATTGTATCCCAAATGTTTTGTTTCATATTTGCTACATTATCATTTTCCTTTTAAAAATAGTTTAATTCCTCCTTGAGTTTGTTGGTATATTATTTTTCTTATTAACTGAGTATTTAACATCCATCTTTTCTTGGGTTTTTCCTTACCCTTCCATATTATCTGAATTGGATTGGGATCTGCACATTCATTGGGTAAAATTTCAATCCCTTTTATCTCATTTGCTATTTCCCCATTCATCCATGCCATACCAATTCATGTCCATATTTGATGAGGATTTGAATAGAATGTAAATTGTTTTTCCTTGGGATGTAATCTTCTCCATATGTCAATCAAATTTAACTCCTTCATCATTTCCATACATATCTTGGGAAACTCTCTTTTTTCCCCTTTGTTCCTTCCCCCATTACTGTGGTCTTTTTGATAATCAGTAATAGAATTAATAGAATTAAAGTCCCCTGTAATCCAATATTTCTTTTTTCCAATACTAGTATTTTTCCATAAAGATGCTTAAGAAACTCTTTTTGATCTCCATTCGGGGCATAGATTACCACTAAGAGAATTGGGATGGCATTAATCCAATTCTGCAAAACCAGAGTTCTTCCCTTAGAATCTGACCATATTAAATCTGCTTTCAAATCCTCTTTAACATATACTGCAATCCCTTTCTTTTTCCCCACGTCTGCTGATGTGGGGAATAGCTTCCCTAATTTCAGACATTCTAAGTATTTTTCATCTGTCTTCTTTATATGAGTTTCTTGTAGACATACTATATCAGCATTTTGTTTGATTAGTTTGGCTATTATCCTTTTCCTTTTTATCATCGAGTTTAAACCATTTATATTAATTGATAGTAGTTTCTTCTTCAATTTAATTAGTTCCGTTTCGCTCTTTGTCTTGTAATGGCTCCGGTCCCTCCTTGTGCTTGAAGATATGTCCTACTTTCTTCTCTCTCCTGTTGTAGTTGAGTATTTCCTTGATTTCCTAAAGTTCCATCTCTGTTCTTATGATAGCCTTGATCTTCCTGGGAGTTTCTTTCCAGTTCATCCTTACTGCTCTGGTCTTCAGGGCCTACCAATGGCTCATAAAATTCCTGGGCCTTTTCCATGGAGTCTATTTTAATCCAAAAAGAAACCCCAACCAAAATCCAAGACAGAGAACAAGAGAACGGCAAAGCCCTCCTCCCATATATAAAAGGCACTACAGACAAAATCAGCAAGATCCTCCAAAAACACAACATTAAGACAGCATTCTGCACAAACAGAAAAATATCCACCATCCTAAGAAACCCTAAAGACAAAATCGAGTTAGAAAACCAAGGAGTATACCAAATCCCTTGCACCGCCTGCCCCACCACATACATTGGACAAACTAACAGAAGAATAAGTGCACGCGTTGAAGAACATAAGAACTCAATCAAAAAAGAAGAACCGACCTCTTCCCTGATCCAACACCTCAAAGCCACAGGACATGAGATTGACTTTAAAAATACCAGAACTATCGCCAAAACCGAACACTTCAACAACAGAATAATCAGAGAAGCCATAGAGATAGAAAAACGCCCACACAGCATGAATAAAAGAGATGACACCTCCCGCTTACCAGCCATTTGGAAACC
>NW_020717391.1:3006-71249 GCF_900518725.1 Notechis scutatus | reverse complement strand
TGTTCTGTTCAGGTGGGGGCTTGGTTGTGCTCAGGTTAGTCTTAGTTGCTGGGGGATTTGAGCTGGTGAGCTGTGATCCTGCTGTTTGGCTTCGAGTTCGTGGTCGTGCTGCATCTTCATGGTACGGATCAGTTCGCTTCATGTATGGCTCGGAGAGGTTTGAAGTGGGTAGTGATGCAGCTGCAGTGCGGCTTCTGGTCCGTGGTCGTGTCTCATCTTCTGTGTGGGTGTGAGTCTGCTTTCTACGTGGAAGTGTGGTGGTGGCATCTTGTGTGGCTCTCATGGGTGTGGGTCTGGTGTCATTCTTCATGTTAGGTACTCGTCTGTTCATGAGGGCGGGTTTCCAAATGGCTGGTAGGTGGGAGGTGTCATCTCGTTTATTCATGCTGTGTGGGCGTTTTTCTATCTCAATGGCTTCTCTGATTATTCTGCTGCTGAAGTGTTCGGTTTTGGTGATAGTTCTGGTATTTTTAAAGTCAATCTCATGTCCTGTGGCTTTGAGGTGTTGGACCGGGGAAGAGGTCAGTTCTTCTTTTTTGATTGAGTTCTTATGTTCTTCAACGCGTGCACTTATTCTTCTGTTAGTTTGTCCAATGTATGTGGTGGGGCAGGCGGTGCAAGGGATTTCGTATACTCCTTGGTTTTCTAACTCGATTTTGTCTTTAGGGTTTCTTAGGATGGTGGATATTTTTCTGTTTGTGCAGAATGCTGTTTTAATGTTGTGTTTTTGGAGGATCTTGCTGATTTTGTCTGTAGTGCCTTTTATATATGGGAGGAGGGCTTTGCCGTTCTCTTGTTCTCTGTCTTGGATTTTGGTTGGGGTTTCTTTTTGGATTAGGTGGGTGATCTTATTTCTTTGGAATCCATTGGCTGTGAGTACGTTGGTGAGAGTGTTTAGTTCGGTTTTTAGGTGTTGTTCATCAGCTAAGCATTTTGTTCTGGAGATGAGTGTCTCGGCTACGGAATTGATCTGTGCTGGGTGGTGGTGTGAGAGTGCGTGTAGATAGCGGTTTGTATGTGTTTTCTTCTGGTAAATGGTGTGTCCTAGGGAGCCATTGGATTTTTTGTATACCAAGACATCTAGGAAGGGAAGTTGGTTGTTAGTTTCTGTTTCCATGGTGAATTGTATTTTGGGGTGTAGGCTGTTGAGTTGTGTGAGGAAGTTGTTCAGTTTTTCTTTCCCATGTGGCCAGATTATGAAGGTGTCATCTACGTATCTGAGCCAGAGTTTGGGTTTATGATCAAATTTTTCTAGAGCTTGTGTTTCAAAGTGTTCCATGTAGAGGTTAGCGATGACAGGTGAGAGGGGTGATCCCATGGGTGCTCCTTCTATTTGTTTGTATTTTTGTCCGTTGTAGGTAAAGTATGTATTGGATAGGCAGTGGTTGGTCAGATCTAGGATGTGCTTGGGAGGGTTGTATTTGTTTTGGATGGCTGTCAAGGCTTCCAGCCAATCAAGTCACACCCCCACTAGCAGTTAAAAGGAAGAAGCAGCTGCAAGCTCACATCACTCTGAGACGCACAGAGCCGAAGACACAAGCCTGAAGATGATGAATCTGCCATCATCAGGCTTCTGTATAGTGTTCATTGGAGGCCTTTAGTGCAGCTTGGCTCAATAAAGTACAATAAAGTAACACAATGTTGCCAGCCAATCAAGATACAAAAAGAGCCAAAAAACAGACAGAAGATATTAGAAACACCAATCAAGCAGAACACAGCAAACTCCAAGACCAATAAACACAGACCAAGACTCCCAACCAATCAGGATGAAGAAAAAACCATTCTGGCACAGCAATAGGCTGCCCCAAATTTAAATCTGAAACCACTGTAAAAGTCTGACTCACAGATGAACACTATACAGAAGCCTGATGATGGCAGATGAGATTCTGCCGAAACGTTGCTACAACTTTAAAAGCACAACTACAATGACGTGGGAAAATACCCGAACAAAGCTGAATGCCATATAATCCAAATCCAACTATATTTAAATACTATAAATAAATATATGTATTATCTAACCTTATTTTAAATATTCTTAAACACAAACAGTATTACATTCATCCCCAAGTGGATTAATTGTGATTGCACAATGAATTATAATATTAATATATAAAATCCTATAGTTATTAATTAAATAATACTTAATGTTCTTACTATTTTCCCTATATATCTAATCAAAGTATAACTATCACTATTTTTAATAAATCAATTAAATCAGTTAATTCAATTATTTAACAATCAATTACAACAATCAATTTTCCTTTCCCCAGTATACATATTTATAATAATTATAAAGAGAGATTGAAGAAAGAGAGATAGTTCATCATAGCGCTGAATGGTGGGGGAATAAAGAAAAAATGAGCAAATGTATACAGGAAAAAGGGAGTAAAGAAAGGGAAAAAGGAATTTTGAAGTAAGTTTTTAGCTTTCCATCTCTAAGTTTAAGAGCTTTCATTCCAAATGCACTGGAAGTGGGGAGGTAAAAAATGCTGAGTAGTGACTGTAATTACACGGTATCTCCACACATTCAGAAGCTTCCACTTTTACTTTTCATCTTAGCATTCCTAAGTTCAATTGTCCTTATTTTCTTCAGATGGAACCACCTTCTCAGTTAGATCAGTATGCTCCCTGAAGGGCAGTTAAGTGGTTTGTATCAGTTATATTGTTACAATAACTTCAGGGTTTCTAAGTATCGCCTGTGGCACCACACTGTCTCTGTTCCGTCAGCTCCTATCTTCTTCCCGTCTCCAATTTAATAAAGTCTTTCAGCATAAAAATTGAATGAAATAGTCCAAATCCTCCACACCTTCCAGTCACCTTCCAGCCGCTAGATTCCCTTCTATTATTATCGGTGTGGTATATCTCCCGACCTCGTAAACTTCCCTTTTTACTCGTTATTGTCCTCTATCTTTCTTCTGTCTGCCAAGCCCCTTCACTTTCACTTGCCTCACATCTGATTTTTCGCCGCTTCCTTTTAGGGTTCCAGACAGACACTTGTAACAGCCTTATAAAAGTCTATAGCATTCCAATCATCCTCTCCGCTGCTAATTTTCTCTGCCACACTCTTCACTAATGATCCCACAAACTGTCGCTCACTCGCTTCTTTACATTGGTGGCAGTCCTGACTTCGGAGCCGCCATTGATAGGTGGCTGTTTCTTGCTTGTTGGGCTCTGGAGGGATCCTCTTCACTGCAGGGGGGTTGCCTTCCCCATACTGCAACCCAAGTCTCCCCCACACCAGCACGAATCTCTCCGGGACTCGTGCACCCTCAAAAGATCGCACTAACAGCAAAAAGAGATTAACTGAAACCACGGACAGGCTTCTGCACCTCTGTTCATCCTTGCCTTACCATCCTTCATAAATGAAATGAAGGATAAAGCAATTGGGGAAGAAATGGAAGAATTATTAAACAAAGACATTACTTGGTTCAAATTGAAATCAGCAATAGAGAACCAGAAAAACAACAAATCCCCAGGACCAGATGGGATCCCAGGGGAGCTGTACAAGGCAATAGCAGAACAAATAGGACCTCTTATGGTGGAAGTTTTTAATGACATCTTATTGGCAGCCAGGATGCCAGACTCATGGAGGGGGGCATTGATTTCGCTGATCCCAAAGGAGGATTCGGATCCCCAATATATACAAAATTATAGGCCAATTTCATTGCTAAATACTGATTACAAAATATTTACTTCTATTATAGCAAGTAGACTAAAAAGAATGTTAAATGAGCATATACATGAAGACCAAAATGGATTTCTCTCGACCAGACAAATCAGGAATAACTTAAGAATAGTATTAGATGTTTTAGAATTTTATGAAGCCCACCCCAAAAACCAAATTGCACTTGTGTTTTTAGATGCAGAGAAGGCCTTCAATAATTTAAATTGGCAATTTTTAATCCAAAAAAATTATAATATGAATTTAGGCACCAAATTTGAAAATATTATAACAACCATTTATGATATACAACAGGCTAATACTATAGTAAACGGGGAATATACCTGCCCAATAAAAATAGAATATTCTTGTCAGGGGAAAATGCCACCTGTAAAACATCTTATACAAATTTTCTTTATATGCTGTTGACATTGTCATTTTATAATTTTGAGACCACAATTTTTGCCATTTCTCTAGATCAATTCCATATCCAAAATTCTTCCCCCAAGCAATCATAGTTTCTTTAACTTGTTCTTCTTCTAGTTTAATTTCTAATAAATATCCATACAATTTTTTAATCACCTTTTCATCAGTACCTGTCAAAATCTTATCTAAAGATAAGAGGGCGGAGCTGGCGTCGTGATGATACAGCATGCGATCTTGAGGGTTGAGATTGCTGCCGATATCTTTGCTCCTGGATGATCCTATCGGATCTAAACCATCCTGAAGAGATGGTAAAAGTGAAGAGCGCATCCTGTCAATCCCAGGGACACCACAAAGTCCCTGGTAGATCCAGGAGAAGCTCTTCTTGCCAGCAGCAAAGAGGCAACCATTAAAGCTGCTGAAGTTGGGACAGCTCCAAAACGGAAGTGAACAGAAAGAGAGAGTGTGCTGGTTTGGTGAGAACTTTTTCCTTATTCTAAGATCTGAAAGGACACCCTAAGGAAAAGAAAGAATCTGTAAAAGTTTTGACAGAAGTGATTAAGCGGCGATTTTAAATAAGAATGTCAAAGTGATGTGGTTTTTTTTCTCATTGCTTGATTTTCTATACATGATCTTACATTTTGAAACTGGACTGGTTTTTTCTTTTTCATCTATTTTTTTTCCTCCTTTTTGATTTTGTAACTATTTTAGGCTAGAGACTCCCATTTAGTTATTTCTTTTTAAAAAATATCTTTTTCTTTTTTTATTAATTCTTATTGCATTTTGCTTGGAAAAGGAGGAGGAAAGTGAAAGCAAAGAAACTTTGTAACACTGCCAACTAGAGGCTTGGAAATATTCTATTTCTCTTGTGACCAGACAAAGCTGAGAAAGAAAGAACTGAGACTTTTTTCCAAGGACATTGTTATTTGATAAGATAGAGGGAAGAGCATGGGAGAGTATTATTGCAGGTGCTCTTCTGGGTTTCTATCAACAGCTGGAGTCTGGTGCTGAAGGTCATAGAAAAAGAAAAGGTGCTAAGTTTCTGGAGAAGAGTGTTATAACAAGAGCCTTGGATAATTAAACAAAGTGCAGAATGTTTTCTTGATTTTTTTAAAGCTGTGCTACCCCTCCTCAACAGTTTACTTTTTGAAATAGCTATTTGGACTTTTAGTTCTTTGGAACTTGTCTTTGCTTTCTTTTTCTTTATGCTTGTCCTTGGAAGTTAATGTTATACGTTTGTTTTTTATTTTAAAAGAAAAGTTTTAATATTAATGATTCCCTTCCTTTTCTTTTTAAGGGAGCAGCCTTCTTTTTTTTTCTTTTTCTCTTTTTGATTTTCTGGTATTTTTGTTTTTCCATCTACCTCCAATACTGGTTTTTTTCTTTCTTTTTATCTTCCTGGCTTTTTAAAAATTTTTCTCTTATGCAGTCTTTTATATTTGAGACCTCTTAATTGGATTAAGGTGTTGAAGAACCTGAATAATTTTTCCTTTTTTTTTTTTTAGCTTTTTATTCTTCACTTTTCTGTCTTTTTTAGGATTTTACAACTTTTTCTCCTTTGTGTATGTTTATGGTTTTTTCCTTCATTTTTGAATTTTCATTTTATCTAATTAATCGATTGGATTAAGGTATACAAGAACCTGAAGAAATTCTTTTTTCTTTTATTATTATTATTATTTGGTTTCTTTTTTCCTACTATTTTTATTTGGAATCACAATTGGTTACTTTACAATCGGATTAAGGTCTAGAGGAATCTGAAGATTTTGAATTGTTTGAGATGAGTAGGAAATTAACAGCTACCGGCTCTTCAACTTCTACTTCCTCCTCTCCACCATCTGGAGGACAACATTTAATACAGACAATGTTAAGGCAAGAGAAAGAAAAAGAAAAAGTGACCCTGCAGATTATTATGCAAGGAATTCAAAACATTCAAACAAGATCAGAGAATATTGAAAAGAGAATAGAGAACATCGAACAAAAAACAGAGGACATTGAATAAAGAACAGAGAAAATCGATGAAAAAGTCGAGAACATCCAACAAAGGATGATGAAGTATGATGAGAGACTACTAAAAATTGAAAAAGAAGATAAACAAAGAGATAAGAAGATTGGAGACATTGATACCAGATTAACTGTGGTTGAACAAGATAAAAGTGGTATGCTGAGATGGGAGATGGACAGATCAGAATTTTATCTCAGATTCCAAAACATAGAGGAAGAAAAAGGACAAAATCTAGCTGAGATAATGATAGAAATATTGGCTGAAGCTTTGGAAATAACGAAAGAGAAGATGGATGGAATAAATGAGGTTTATTGAGTCTTCACAAGATATGCAATGAGAAATAGCCTACCAAGAGAAGTTCACATCAGATTTACAAAGAAAGCCATTAAAACACGAATATTGCAAGTGGCAAGAGAGAAAACATTGAAATATAAAGATAAGGAGATTGTGGTTTTGAAACAAGTACCCAGAAGAGTGAGAGAGATGAGAAGAGAATATCAATTCTTGACCAAATTGCTACTTAAAAAAGAGGTGAATTATAGATGGTTGATTCCAGAAGGTTTAATGTTCACATGGCAAGAACAGAGATACAGAATTGATTCAATTGAGAAAGCTGAATCATTTTATACAGAATTTTTCAGAGGGAAAGAGGAAGAGGCAAAAAAAGAAATTTCACTAATTGAATTCCAAGAGGACTGCCAAATGATGACTGAAACAGAGGAAGGTGCAGTAGGTGGAAAGGAGGAAGCCAAAGAACAACGTGAACCAAGATCCACGAGAGCTGCCAATCCTAATTATAAAATATAACCATAGAAGAGAAAAAACTGATTACAATTAATATAAATTGACTTAATTCAGCCATTAAAAGAAGGAAAACTTTCCATAAATTAGAGAAATTAAAATTTGATATAATCTGCCTATAAGAAGTACATATTAAAAAGCAATATGAACAATTGTTGATACAGCCAAAACTAGGGAAAATATTTACCTCCTTGACACAATGCAAGAAAAGAGGAGTGGTTTTATATATTAAAGAGACTATTCCAGCGAAATTGATTTATACTGATGACGACGGAAGAATACTAATGGTGGAAATAATGGATAATAATATGAAAACACTCCTGATTGCAATCTATGCCCCGAATGACAATCAATAAGAATTTTATAGAAAACTACATATTTAAATAATTGAACTGGACAATGCTAATATAGTTATGATGGTAGATTTTAATGGAATTGTAGACAACAAACTGGACTATACAGCACAGAAAACAATAAAGCAAAACAGAAAGACTCTCCTTAAATCTTTTTTTAAAATGGTAGATGAAATAAACTTAAAAGATACATGGAGAGAAAGAAATGCTAAAATTAAACAATACACCTTCTACTCAAATAGACACTTATCATGGTCCAGAATAGATGTCAGCAGAATTGTTAACTAATATCCAAGAAATAAATATTGAAACTAGTACTTGGGCAGATCACAATCCAATGACAATTAAATGGAAAGGACAAAGAAGAAGATCTAGATGGATGCTAAATAATACTATTTTAAAGGAAAAAGACTTCACACAGTGGATGGAGAAAGAACTGGCCTTTTTCTTTAGAGAGAACAAAAAAGAAGATACATCAATCCAGAACGTATGGGATACAATGAAGGCATATGTTAGAAGCTTGATAATAGACTATACAAGGAAAAGAAATACCATGAAAAGATTAGCCTCTAAGGCATTAGAGGATGAGTATAAAGGTCTTGAAAAAGAGCTAAAGAAAATGCCACAGAAAAAGGACATTAAGTTAAAAATAGATATAATTAAACATAAAATGGGTCTAATAGAAAAAGAAGAATTAGCACAGAAAATTAGAGGTGGTAAGCAGAATTACTTTGAAGATGCAAATAAACCAGGTAGATGGTTAGCATATAAATTGAGAAAGGAGAAAGAGTCAAGGAAAATATTGCAATTAATAGATGATCAAGGCCAAGTTTGCTATGGTAGTAATGAGAAGAAGGAAATCATTCGATACTATTATGGGAAACTATACACACAAGAGAATATTGATGAGGAAAGAGTCAAACAGTACCTACAGAATGCTAAGTTACCCCAGATACCTAAAGAGATTGAAACAATGTTAGAAAGCAATATAACGATGATGGAGTTAACTGAAGCACTCAAGAAGCAAAATAATGGGTTTCCGGTTTGTCGGCTTCGTGAGCGGTAGGGATTCGCGAAGCTGCGCGATCCCTGCCGCGCTAGCCGTTTTGGGGCTCCGATCCAGACGGGTGCGGAGCAAGGCTGCCCTACAGGGGTAGCTGAAGGTAAGGGGGATCCGGAGGAAGGGTCTGGGGGTGTTGCAGACCCCCTCCCTGGCCGGCAGAACCCCCTTTTACCAGGACGGTGCAGCGGCGGTCCGTAATGGCCGCCACAAAGAAGTCGGCAGCCGGGCAAGTATGCGCAGGAGGAAGAAGAGAAAGTTATTAAAAGTGAAAGTTATTCTTGGTCGACCCAGGGCTTTGAGATTTATCTAATTTAATTCCTGGAAAAGATGGATTTTTGATGATTTTTTCCACAAGAGAAAAAAAGTGGCAATTTTGAGGTGCTGAAAGGAAAGTTTACTCTCCCTCCCGACGGAATTAAGCCGGAAGGGAGAGGACAAAGAAAATATATAAATCTGGATCTTGTTGGAGGAGATGCCTTAAAGATTTGAGGACAGAAACATAATTTTAAAAAGGCTTTAAAATACAGATTTGGACTCTCTCTCTCTTTTTTTTTTTTTTTGTTTGATACCACCCCTGGAAGAGGAAGGGGAAATTTGGCTTGCTTGGATTTATTGAGGATTGTGGACTTTGGGATTGTTTTACCTTTCTCTCTGAATATCTGGTTGGTGTAAGAAGAAAGAGGAATAAAGAAAAGAAAAGATTTATTTATAATGGCTTTTCCTTCTGAGGACCTGAGGGATGAATATGAGCAAACAAAAGCAGCCTGCAAAGATGGTATGGAAAAAGCTTTTCTATTTCTAGAAATGGCGCTGGTTAATTACCAACAGACAATGAAACAGATGGAAACAGAAGAACAACAACAAGAAAAAGACGAAGACGCCATCTTTATTGAATCTCAAAACTTATCTAAGAAAGAAGGAAGGAAGAGAGCAAGGAAAATGAAGGACTTAAGATCTAAAAAAACATTTGAGAAAGAGAAAAATATGATGCAAAGCAAATATAATGATAGCAAACAAGAGAAAAAGGGAACACAACAGAGAAGGGATCCCAGCAAGGCAGAGGTTAGAAGAAGAAGGGGGGTAGGAAGATTTGGTGGGGGAAGAAAGAAAGGGGAAAGGCGGAGAAAAGCCTCAAAGTTTTAAAATTGGATGGGAGAAGAGGAATTTTTTTTAGGGACAAAGGATGAAATATAAACTTCTGTAAGAAAGATTCTGCTAGGTACAGAAGATGGTATTGTAACATTTATATTTGAAATAGTAAATTAGAATGGTTTAAGATTTAATAAGAAATTAAAATGTTGAAGTTTTTAATAATGATTGATTTTTAAAATGTAATAAAATATTGAAGGAAAGGAGGATACAATGTATTTAAACATTTTTGGTGGATAGAATGTACCAAGCAGAACCGAATTGGATATTTGTTATGTTGAATGTTAATTTTACTAACTTAGGGGAAGGATAGAAAGGCATCATACTCTGATTAGTGATTTCAGGAGAAATTCTTTTTATTATAAGAAGAGATAGAGGGATAATGAATGGGCAAAAGATATAAATATAATGATTTAATTAAGATGGATTAAATAAGATAGAATTGTGAAGAGTGAAATGCGCTGCCCATACAAAGAGAGGTAACTGGGGCCAAGGTACTTTACTAAAAGATTTTTTATATGTTTGTTTGTGTTTGTTTGTGTTTTATGAGAATATTGGGGAAATTTCTGTGGAAATACAGGAAAGATTTAAATATGTAATGATTTGTTTGTTGTTGAAATTAATAAAACTTGTTTTTTTTTTAAAAAAGAAGCAAAATAATGGAAAGGCACCAGGCCCAGATGGACTTTACAAAACATTACAAGAATCATTGAATCTTCCATTGCTAGAAGTTATGAATGAAGTTATGTTAAAGAAGAGGATACCCAAATCATGGTCAGAAGCTTATATTACACTTGTTCCAAAAGAGGAGGCCGATCCATTACAAATCAAGAATTATAGACCTATTTCCCTACTAAACACAGATTATAAAATTTTTGCTTCAATATTGGCAGAAAGACTTAAATAATACTTAAATAATTTTATTCATCCTGATCAAAATGGATTTCTGCCAAAGAGACAAATTAAAGACAATATAAGAGTAATCTTGGACACTTTGGAATATTACAAGGCACATCCTGAAAAACAAATGGCTTTGATATTTCTAGATGCACAGAAGGCATTTGATAATGTGAATTGGCAATTCATGTTGTTACTGCTGGAACAGATGGGCTTTGCTAGAAAATTTATTCAAGCAATAGAAGCTATATATCATAAGCAAACGGCAAAGGTAATGATAGAGGGAGAACTGACAGACTCTATTGATATAAGGAAAGGAACAAGACAAGGGTGCCCACTGTCACCTCTGTTGTTTGTGTTAACTTTGGAAGCGCTAAATAGAAATATTAGAAATGAAAAGAATATAAAAGGGATGAAAATTAAAAAGGAAGAATTTAAGTTGCAAGCATTTGCAGATGATCTGGTTTTTATTCTAGAAGACCCACCAGAAACCGCATCAAAATTGATAGAAAAGATAGAGACATATGGAAAGGTAGCTGGTTTGAAAATAAATAAAGATAAGACAAAGATCTTGACAAAGAATATGCTATCAAGACAAAAGGAAGAACTGGCAGACCTATTGAAAATTCAGGTTACAAATAAGATCAAGTACTTGGGGATATACTTGACAGCAAGATGCAGTACACTAAAAGAAAATAATTATATCAAACTTAAACAGCAGATAGTGCTAGATTTGGCGAAATGGGAAAATTTACAACTGTCATTAATAGGGAGAATATCAACAATCAAGATGAATATATTACCCAGAATTTTATATTTGTTTCAAACAATTCCAATTAGGCTTGGAAAAGACTATTTTGAAGATTTAAATAAAATTGTGTTGAAATTTATATGGCAAGGTAAGAAAGCGAGGATAAAGTTAAAACTTTTGCAAGATGCTAGAATAAGAGGAAGATTTGGTTTGCCTAATTGGCAGTTGTATTACCAAGCTACAAACTTGATGTGGGTTAAGGAATGGATAACATTAAGAAATACTAGATTGTTGACACTAGAAGGACATGATCTGTTGTTGAGATGGCATGCTTTTTTATGGTATAAAGGAACTAAAGCACATGGGTACTTTAGAAGACATTATATACATGAGTCTCTGTGGTTAAACTGTGAGAAGATTAAAAGACAATGTTATTTGAAAATTCCAGTCTGGTTATCAACTATTGAAGCATTTTCTTATCCTATAATATACAAAAAGGAACAAACAGTTAGATATGGTGAAATATTGAATGAAAATGGTGAACTTAAATCTATACAAAAACTAGAAGGACAAGGTATAAAGATGAATTGGTTTTCATATGTGCAAATACATTCAAGGTATGATAAAGATTTTAAAACAGAAGGTTTCTATGATAAACTCACCCCTGCTCTTCATATTATCACTAGAAGCATTATTAATGCGAATTAGACAGAACCCAGACATAAAAGGATTAAATATTAAGAAAGAAGAATATAAGTTGCAAGTGTTTGCGGATGATATGATATGATTTTTTTCATTGAAGAACCAATAGAAAGAGGACAAAAATTGATGAATGAATTAGAACAATTTGGAGCAGTAGCAGGACTAAAAATTAATAGGAAAAAAACAAAATTAATGACCAAAAATTTAACAGAAAAACAGAAATTAGAACTAGAAGAAGTTATGGGAATACAAGTGATAAAGAAAGTTAAATACTTCGGAATATGGTTGACAGCACATTGTAAGACACTTAAGGAAAATAATTATGATAAATTGATGCAACAGGTAAAGAAGGATTTAGAAACATGGGGCAAGCTGCAATTTTCATTATTAGGCAGGATCACTGCTGTTAAAATGAATATTCCTCCAAAATTCCTCTATATATTTCAGACGATCCCAATCAAAGTGCACAATTTTTTTTTTCTTCCCTAAGTGGTGGTCCTGTACAGAAGCTCAAAAATATTGGCAGAAAGTTAGAAATTGGCTGGAGGAAATGACAAGAGAACAGATCGAATTCAAACCAGAGTCCTTTCTATTAGGGATCTTTGATAAAGAACTACCAAAAAAAGTGAAATATATAATAACACATATTTTGACAGTGGCCAGATTGGCTTTTGCACAATGTTGGAAACAGCCTCATGTTCCATCAGAGGAGATGATTATTCAAAAAATTTCAAGTTGTGCAGAAATGGACAAATTAACCTTGGCATTAAAAAATAAAGACACTTCAATATACTACAACAGCTGGAACTGCTGGTACAAATGGATAGACCAAGGATAGATTTCACACTAAAAGGCAAAAGAGGATAAGATAGAACCGTAGTAGTGATATACAGATATATGTAAGGATTAAGTGTGTATATGGCATAAAATAAGGATAAAAAGGAGGTCGCAAAAACTGTTGAAGGTGAAAATGTTTTTAATTGTTTTCTATCTTTTTCTTTCTATTTTCTTCTTCCTTTCTTCTTTTCTTTTTCCTCTCTTACATTTATGTATGTGTTGTTGGTCTGTTTTAATTGTAAAATCAATAAAATTTATTTTTTTAAAAAAGATAAATACATAATTCACATTTAATCTATATATTTAGTCAGTATTGTCTACTCTATCATACATCAATTTGTCCTGTTTATTTATTTATACATTTTTATGGTCCCCACTTATAACTGACTTCCAGAAAGAAAAAGTTTCAAACTATCCAAATCTTAGGAGACAGTGCATCATAGAAGGCCAATCTAACTCCACATTGCTTTCTGGCTTCAATTTATACGTGAATAAGTTACCTTATGTGTTTATATAAATGATCTCAGGCAAACAAAGAGATTTGTTTAATTTTTTTCTTCATGAGCTGATGTTTATTGTTCAGTTCAGGTCTCATCACAATGATAAAACACTTGGGAAGAAAGATACACATTAATAAGTCAGCACTGGAGGAGATCATGGAGAAGATCTCCACTGCCAATGTATATTTTCTCCCTGTGCTTAGATAGGTTGGGATAAAGCAAAGCCAAACACTGCAGAAGACCAACATGCTGAAGGTGATGAATTTGGCTTCATTGAAACTGTCAGGTAACTTCCTAGCTAGAAAAGCAGCAGAGAAACTAACCAGAGCAAGAAAACCCATAAAGCCCAAAACACAGTAGAACATGACTGAGTCTTCATTTCACTCTATGATTACTTCTTCAGACATTGACAGTGTATCAAAATCTGGATATGGTGGGGATGTTATCAGCCACACAGCACAAACACACATTTGAACAAGGGAGCCAGATAGAAGAATGAAACTGATCATTCTTTCCCCAACCCATTTCCTCAATTTGGAACCAGGTTTGGTGGCCATGAATGCTAGAACCACAACAAGGGTTTTAGCTAATACACAAGAAACTGACACAGAAAAGATGAGACCAAAAACTGGTTGTTGAAGGAGACACACAATCGTATTGGGTCTCCCAACAAATAGAAAGACACAAAGGAAAGAGAGGAGAAGAGAAACTAGGAGTGTATAAGTGAGTTTCCGGTTGTTAGCTTTGACAATGGGAGTGTCTTTGTGATTCATGAAGATTGTGATTACTAAAGTTGTCATTAAAGCAAAGCAAAGAGAAAGAACAGTCAGACTAATCGCCAAGGGTTCTTCATAGGACAAAAATGTGATCCGCTTTGGAATGCACATATTTGTGCTAGGATTTGGATATTGATCTTCTGGACATGGAGAGCAGTCATCCTTGTCTGAAAAAGAATGCAGGTGAATTGCTTAATAGGAATTATACCGTTGTGTCATCATGCCTTAGTCCCATTATATATTTGAAAATTTCATACCTTTCTCCTTTGAAATTTTTCCCTCTGGACATACATGGCAATCATAGCAACAAAATAACTACCCTTCTTTCTTGGCCTTGCTGTGTCCTGCCTCACAAGGATCATTACACAAAGATAAAGGAAATGCCTATCAATAAATGAAGAACAATATTTTAAATACAGTGAAGACAGGAAGTGCTTAGAGAGATACTATTACTGTGGAATTAATAGATGAAAAATAAAGTAGTGTGATGACACAAGTTTAGATATAATTCCTCTGAAATAATAATTAATTAAATATCTACAATTATTGGTATGTATGGCCTTCCATAACATCATCACCACTGTCCAAAGACAATTTCTGTGCTGGTTAATTAAATTTGGTTTTCTCAACTTTGAATTTTGAAGTCAGCACACTAATAAGAGCTGGCATGCTGGCTCGCAGCTTGTACTTCAAAACCATGAAAACCATTGTCCATAATTATGAGAGGGCCCATAAAGGATACAATATTCAATAGCAATTGCTAGAAAAAAATTAAAAATTGTACTGATATTTTTTCCTTCACCAGGACATTTATACCTGGGTTAGATGCTGCTCTGAGACTTTCATCCATAAATATATTTAAATGAAGGCAGACAAATCTAGATTCAAAAAGCTAACCTGAATAAAACCTACTAGCCATGTGATGGAATCTACAGAAATATAACTTCTTTCCTGGAACTGTGGGATCTATCACTCCAACTTTGATCCTAGCAAAGGACTGGTTTGGGAATGTGATCCAGTTGATAATATCAAATCCACCAACGAATTCTCCATTTTTATCGAAGGAGATCTTTTCACCAACACTGTTGTTGAATCTGACATTTCTCAGAAAAGAATGAACCTGAAATACATTGATATGAACAGGACAGGGGGAGAGAGAAATAATTCATATATTCAATATATATATATATGAATATTTCTTTAAACATAGAAAATATAAACACTTTTTTTATTTAGGTTGTAGGCCAGTATGAAACAAACAATAATAATTCTAACAAAGAGGTAAAGATCACATATCAGATTACTGAAATAAAATAAACTTATAATTGCAAAGTAAAATACAGCAAAAAAAAATTAAAATGAAGCTCTGTAGTTTAATTGTGAAAGCTACTTAAGTCAGATGACTTATAATAAATATATAATAAATAATAGGATGTATACATCTATGATATAATTGTACTCATTTCACACACTAGCAAGGTTGTACTCAAATCCTAAAAGCTAGGCTTTAGGAGTACGTGAACCGAGAATTAAGAATACAAATGATTTTTTGAAAAAGCAGAGGATATAGCGATCAAATTGCCAAGATTTGCTAGATTGTGAGAAAGCAAAGTATCTCCAGATAACCATCTACTTCTGCTTCAGTGACTTGATTATGTGGATCACAACAATCTGTGGCAAATTCTTAAAGAGTGGGGACTACCAGACCACCTGCATGCAGGTTCAAGAAGCAACAGTTAGAACCAGATGTGGAATAACTGATTGGTTCAAAATAGGGGGAAAAGTACTACAAAGCTGTATATTGTCACCCTGCTCATTTAAGTTATATGCAGAGTTAATTATATGAAATTCCAGGCTGGATAAATTACAAGCCAGAATTAAGATAGCCAGGAGAAATATCAACAACCTCAAATAAGCAGATGGTACTACTTTAATGGCAAAAATTGAAGAGGAAAACAATCAATCAAACAAAATAGAGTTGGAAGGGACCTTCAAGGTCTTCTAGTTCAACCCCCTGCTCAAACAAAAGACCATATACCATTTCAGACAAGTGACTGCCCAGTCTCTTCTTCAAAATTTCCAGTGATGAGAAGCCACAACTTCTGCCAGCAAGCTGTTCCATTGGTTAATTGTTCTCGCTGCTAGTAAGTTTCTCCTTAATTCCAGGTTGCTTCTCTCCTTGATTAGTTTCCATCCATTGGTTCTTCTGATCCATTGGTTCTGCCTTCTGATGCTTTGGAAAATAAATGGACCTCCCTCCTCTTTGTGGCAGCCTCTCAAATACTGGAATATTGCTATCATGCCCCCCCCATCCTTCTTTTGTCTAGACTAGCCAAACACTGCAACCATTATTCTTATGCTTTGGTCTCAAAGTCTTTAATCATCTTTTTGCTCTACTTTGCACTTTTACCTTCACCAAGAACCTCTACAAAGGGAGAGTGCAAACGTTGGCTTGCAACTCAACATTAAAAAAACTAAGATTCTGGCATCTAAACCAGTCACTTTCTGGCAAATAGAAGGAAAAGAAATGGAAGCAATGACAGAATTATTTTATTATTTATTTCATTGGGTTCCAATAGCATGATTGACTTTTGTCTCAACATACGACCACACAAAAATCATCACAATGATGTGATCCCCAGTTAGAACTTCAAAAAAGGCAACTGTGATCTTATAGACAATGATCTCTCATCCCTTGATTGGCAATTTCTATTCACTGGATGCAATACTGTTGAAGATCACTACAACATATTTTTACTTGAAGTCAAAAGAGTCATCAAACTATATGTATCAATAACAACTCCCAAAACCAGAAAAAACCATAACAACAAGGAAGCTCCAATCCAAAAAGAAATCCCTTTGGTGGAAAAACAAATCTGGTCATGTTGCCAACTTTAAAAGCCAATACAAAAATTTATGCCACCAGATAAATTCTGAATGTATCAATTATCACACTAAACAAGAGGAAAACCTTCTACGCACCAATTCCACCTGCGCTTTCTACAATTTTGTAAACAACAAACTAAAAGACTCAAGGTTCATCCCACCCCTAAAAGAACCAAATGGTAAAGACTGCAATGATGACACCATTAAAGCCAACCTTTCTAACACATTCTTTGGCTCAGTATTTGTAAACAGCAATGGATCATGCCCAGTATTTCCTAGTCGAACCACAGACAACTACAGTGATCTAATACATATTGATTTTACAGTAGACAATGTTGAAAAAGCACTGCGCAATCTAAAACCATCTCTATCTATTGGACTGGATTGCCTACTTCTTAAAAAAGCTATCCACTGTCATAGCCAAACTTCTAAGCATAATCTTTCAGGACCAGCTCCTTGCCAAAACTATGGTTGACAAACCACAGTCATTCTTGTTGAGGTAATTCCCCATTAGGAGAATGAGTGCACAAAGGGAGACGTAGTGAGAGTGGTGAAGAATAACACACAACCAGCACACAGATACACTGTATAGTAAAAATGTAGATTTTTACTTCCAATAAACGTTTAAGCAAAGTCCAAACAAGCAGTCCAAGTCATTCACATTTAAAGCAGTCAGTTTTCAGTCCAGGGATAAGCCAAATAACAAACTCCAGTATCAAAAACAGTACAGCAACATACTTACATCAAATCCAAGACGAACTATGATCAGTAACACTCAATAGGAACGGCAATACTCTCCAGAACAAGAACAGGAACAGACTAAACAACCCAGTTTCTGGCTCCAGCTTATGGCTGTTTGAGGAACCACACCCAATTACAATTTTAGCATTCCCTTAAAGAGACCGTATTCAAATGTCTATCGTGGTTTATATATTTTCCAATCCAACTTACTGTTAGGTGACTTACATTCCTAACATTCTCCCCTTTGGGTAGGACAATATATACAACCTTACATTCTTACTTTGCACACATTGTCTCACATTTAAATATCTTAAATCAGTGTGTTTTGATCTAGTCTTAACAGCAATATTTGAAGCCATCTGTATTGCTGATTGGTTATCTTCATAAACAACAATAGAATCTGTTACATCAATTCCCATATCAATTAATAGTTGCTTATAACAAATTAAATCTGTACATAATAAAGATAAACATGAGAATTCAGCCTCCATTGTTGACAAACTTAAATGTTTCTGTCGAATAGACCTCCATCCAATCAACACCTTTCCTAATAATACTACAGTACCTGATGTAGATTTACATGTATTTACGTCTGTAGCAAAACTTGCATCAGCATATGCAGTTAAACTCAGTTCATCTTTAGGCTGCAAATACAATGCATAATGCATTGTTTGTTTCAGATATTTTAACATGCGCTTAGCAGCTTGCCAGTGCCTTTCAGTCAGTTCAGCATTAAATCTCACTAATTGGTTAACACTGTATGCTATATCTGGCCTTGACCAATTACTGAAATAAGATAAACTACCAATCAAGGACTGATAAATGTTCATATCAAAAATAGGACTTTGAAAATCACTGTTGCTAAACTCCTGGCTCATAAGTGTTTTAGCCGACTTACAAAGTTCCATTTTAAAACTTTTTAGTAATTGGTTAATTTTATCTGCCTGTGAGATTTTCTATCCTCCCCTAGTTTTATCTATCTTTAAACCAAGATATTGTTTAATTTCTCCTAACTGTTTTATTTTAAATTTCTTCTCTAACAGTGATATTATTTTAGTAGCTTCATGTTCAGTTTTGGTGATTAATGCTATGTCATCAGTAAACAATAGCAACAATGACACTACACCATTACTTTCCTTTTTAAACAAACATGGATCAGCCATGCCAGCTACAAAACCTATCTTAGTTAATTCTTTAACTATAAAGTGGTTCCACTCATATTCTGATTGCTTCAAGCCATAAAAACTCTTTTTCAATCTCCAACAATCAGTTGTATTATCATTTTTGATACCTAAAGGTTTCTTTAAATAAATAGTGTGTTGCAACGGTGCATGCAGATATGCCATCTCTACATCTAAATGATTTACAATGTATTCCTCCTTAGCTGCCCACACTAATGCTGCCCTTAATGTAGTAGCCTTCAGACTAGGTGCAAACACCTCTTCGTAGTCGTTTGCTCTCTGATTGAACCCTTGTGCTACTAACCTGGCTTTATGGGTAACAGTCCCATCCACACCTGTCTTCAGTTTATAAATCCATTTACATTCTATGGCATGTTTACCAGATGGTAACTTAACATTTTCGTATACCTTCAGTTTTTGTAAAGATTTCAGTTCCTTATGCTTTGCTTCCTGCCAAGCAGCCTGATCCTTAGCAGGATAGAATTTTAGTTCATTATAGTTATTTGGAACTGTATTCACTTGGCATACAACACTAGCCTGATATCTATCAGGTGGTCATGTTACTCAGGTTAAACGTCTTGGTAATACAGGGCTTACTCGTGGACTTTCCTGTTCCACCTGCTCCTCTTCTATTTCTTCCTGTGCCTGTTCTACTACTTCCTCCTGTGCCTGTTCTTCCTCTTTAATGGCTATTCGTGGTTTACTTATTTCAACTTTAGGGACTACTTTGGTGTCAATAATAATATCATTGCTGGATTCCTGTTCCAGTTTATGCCACCCAACGTGTTCAAGAAATTTTGCACTAGCACTACAACAAACATGAGCTGTGCCTTGATCCCAGAATCTAAACGATCTATGGTTGGCCTCATAACCTATGAAAAATAACTTCCTAGCTCTATGTTGCCCTTTTAGTCTTACTTGTGAGGGAATATGCACCCATGCTGGAGCTCCAAATGTGTGTAGATAACTTAAATTTGGTTTTCTGCCATGCCAATGAGTGAATGGCAATTCTCCAGTTGTTTTGTTAAGTACATTGTTTAACACTGGTTACCACACATTAGGGCGTCACCCCACAGTGTTTCTGGCAAACCTGAATCAGATAACAGAGTGTGAGCCCTGGCTTGTAACATTTGCCCTCTTCATTCTACAAACGAGTTATGTTGTGGTCTGTAAGGTGCAGAATGTTTATGCCGGACACCAGCCACTTTCAGCATTGTTTGGAATCTATTGTTAACAAACTCAGTCCCATTATCAGTAACTAAAGTAATTACTTTACTCCTCATTTTTCTCTCTGCAAACCTTAGCCAGATAAAGAAATGTTGGAATGTTTCTGTTTTGTTTTTCATGAGATAGCAGAAACTGTACCATGAGTAAATGGTCCATTGTACTCAAAATACAGCAGGCACCTCCCAAACTAGGTTTCTTAGGACCAATTAGGACCTCTAAAGGTTCTTTGGTCTTAAAACCATCAAGTCTGTTTGCTGGAGTAATCTTGCTTTTCTCTTGGCTACAGCATTACAGTTTAAGTACTTGCTACAAGGTTTTAATTTTACTCCCTCTGACAAGTTGACTGTTTGAGCATTTTGAAATTAATGTGCCCCAGATGTCTATGCAGTAAGCATATACATTCATCATGTGGCTAAACATTGTTATAAACTGAGTTAGCCATCTTCAACTGGTCATCATGTATCACATATAAATCATTCTCTAAAGTAGCAGTAACACTTTTACCCTCTTTCTCTATTATACAGTTATCTCCCCTAAAGGTTACTACATAACCAAGATTAACTAAAGCCCTTACTGATAGCAAATTAAATTTCAGTTTAGGTACATTTAACATAGTTAAATACTTGTTTATACAAGAACAATATGCAGTACCTTCACCAGAAGCTTTCATCTTCCATCCATTTGCCAGTGATACATATTGCATACTCGTGGACATCTTTACAAATCTCTATCTATTTTTAGTAATGCACTGTGATGCTCCACTATCAACAACCCACAAATCATGGTTAAATCATAGCTAAACTAACTTTCTTCTTAGCCTTCTGGTGATTACCAGTATTCTGTCATTTTCTCTTCTTACAGAATCCAGCTATATGTCCCTTAGCCCCACAAGAAAAACATTTCCTAACAGTATAGGCAATTGAACACAAATCCTCTTCTTGTGGATATTCCTTTCTCAGTTGGTCCCTATCCAGCCGTCTTCTTGCCTCTTCTAACAACCTTCTGGTTATGTCAGTCAATGTCAGTTCATCTTTGGTCAGGACTTCCAGTGAAGATACGTAATCATCATAACTTTCATCCAATGAGGAAAGAATGATGTAAACTTGAGGCAGCTCTGAAAATATCAGTTCCTTTTCATGTAGCTCTTGAAAAGTTCTTTTCATGAAGTTCAAATGAGCTAACATATCTTCACCTTTCAGAAGACGTGCTCTAAACAATTTACGTGTAAGATGTATGTGTGCACCTACACTGTCACGAACATAAATCCTCTTCAAATTCTCCCAACACTTAGCAGCAGACTCTTCTCCACGAATATGGACTAGCTGTTGGTCACTCAGTGTTAGTCCAATTATAGAAAGAGCTCGTTGGTTGATCTATTTAAAGTCAGCTAGCTCCTAGGCATTGTCCTCATTTTCTGGATCCCAAGCATTTACATCCAGTGGGTCTTGAACAACATTTCATTACCCTTCTCTACGCAGAAGTAGACTGCACTTCATAGACCAGGAAACATAGTTTGTTCCATCCAACCGGGTTATCAGTGATAGACTTGATGAAGTGTCTTGTGCCCTCTTTACCAGGATAGTAAACCACAATTAATCAATAAACAGCTGTCTGTATACAGTACTGTGCATTCACACCAACTCTCAGTTTTCTGAGCCTGGTATGGCCTCTCGCCCCTAACCAGTGTTGAGGTAATTCCCCGTTAGGAGAATGAGTGCATACAGGGAGACGTAGTGAGAGTGGTGAAGAATAACACACAACCAGCACGCAGATACACTGTATAGTAAAAATGTAGGTTTTTACTTCCAATAAACATTTAAGCAAAGTCCAAACAAGCAGTCCAAGTCATTCACAGTTAAAGCAGCCAGTTTTTCAGTCCAGGGATAATCCAAATAACAAAGTCCAGTATCAAAAACAGTTCAGTAACAGACTTACATCAAATCCAAGATGAACTATGATCAGTAACACTCAATAGGAACAGCAACACTCTCCAGAACAAGGACAGAAATGGACTAAACAACCCAGATTTCTGGCTCCATCTTATGGTCATTTGAGGAACCACACCCAATTACAATTTTAGCATTCCCTTAAAGAGACAGTATTAAAATGTCTATCCTGGTTTATATATTTTGCAACCTAATTTACTGTTAGGTGACTTACATTCCTAACAATTCCAATCTTCAAAAAGGGAGACTCCAGCCTAGTTGAAAATTACAGACTAATCTCTATATGCTGAGTCACCTGTAAAGTCATGGAATCAATTTTTAACCAATCCATTATCCTCCACTTAGAGAGAAACAACCTACTGTCTAATAAACAATTTGGTTTCAGAAAAAAACTATCCTGCAATCTGCAACTCTTACACTGCAAAAACATATGGACTACACAACTCGATCAAGGCAAAGCAATAGACGCAATCTACATAGACTTCTGTAAAGCCTTTGATTCATTGATACATGACAAACTACTCCTAAAACTAAAATCTTATGGTATCTCAGGACACCTGCATAACTGGATAGAAGCATTCCTGTCAAACAGACAACAAATGGTAAAAATTGAGAGTGTCCTATCAAATTCTATACCTGTCAACAGTGGTGTCCCCCAAGGCAGTGTTCTAGGATCAACTCTCTTCATAGTCTACATAAATGACCTCTGTGATCATATTAAGAGCAACTGCGTTCTCTTCACTGATGATGTCAAGCTATTCAACACCACAGACAATACTGCTACCCTTCAAAAAGACCTCGACTATACCTTCCGGTTTGCAGGGCTTTGGCAGCAGGCAGGAATACACGATCATGCGCGGTTTGTTCCTGGGCTCGCTGCTGGAGCATCCCGAGTCAGTTTGGCTTCAGGGCTAAGCCACCCCGTAGAGGTGGCAAAGAGGGGGGAGATCCCAGCAGGGTCGAGGAAAGCTGCATCTTTCCTCCCCAGCTGGCAAAACTCCCTTTCCCGAAGGTGGTAAGAGCGGCGTTCAGAAATGGCCGCCTCAAAGAAGCACTCAGCCGGAAGAGAAAGTGCAGGAGGAAGTTAAGAAGTGAAAGTTTTGGCTGACCAGGATAAGAAGCAACAACTAAAGTATCGTGGAATTTAAATCTTTAAAAAAGATACATCGCTCCCAAGGAAGATTCGGAAGCAGCGAATGAAAGTGAAAAGGGAAAGTTTTTTTTTTCACTCTCCTTCTTAACGTTGACAGTGAACAGAAATGAATGAGAAATCAGAAAAACCCGCTTTGGCATCAATAGGTAATTAAATTGGATAATTAAATGTCAAGGGGATAATAAGGATTTCTGAACACTAAAAAAAAAAACTTTTTTTCTTGCTGTAAGTGGGAAGGGAGAGGAAAAGAATAAGAGCAGGATTCGAAAGGAGGAGACTGCCTAGAATTTAAAAGAATCTGATTAAATCCTAACAAGACTTCTAAAAGATACATTTTAACTGGAACTTTGTAACTAAACAGTAACCCCAGGGAGAGAAAGTGAAAAAAGAAGAAAGTGTCAAAAGAAACAGCTTGTGTGTATTTGGATTGCTTGGTGACTTTGGGACATTTGGAAATTATATTTGAATGACTAAAAACACTCGGGTGGTTGTTTGAAAATTTTTTTTACAATGGCATCACTTGTGGATGAACTGAAAATGGAATTTAAAAAATACATCAACAACTATAGACCGATTTCACTTTTAAATGCCGATTATAAATTGTTTACTTCTATCATAGCTAATAGAGTAAAACAAGCTTTAAATCCACATATACACGAAGATCAAAATGGATTTCTTCCGTCCCGACAAATAAAGAACAATTTAAGAACCGTTATCGATGTCCTAGAATATTATGAAGCCCACCCGGAGAAACAATCCGCACTCATGTTTTTAGATGCTGAGAAAGCATTTGATAACTTAAATTGGCACTTTTTAATTCAAAAAATTTACAATATGAGTCTTGGCACCAAATTTGAAAACATTATAACAACTATTTACAACACACAACAGGCTAATATACTAATCAATGGCGAACAAACAGATCCAATAAATATAGAAAAAGGTGTCAGACAGGGCTGCCCTCTCTCACCTCTTCTTTTCATTTTTGCCCTAGAATCACTCTTAACACGGGTTAGACAAAACTCTGAAATTAGAGGAGTGAGGGTCAAATCAGAAGAATATAAACTACAAGCGTTTGCTGACGATATGGTTTTCTTTTTGGAGGAACCCATGGAAAAAGGTTATAATCTAATAAAAGAATTAGAACAATTTGGCACAGTGGCAGGATTAAAAATTAATAGAAAAAAGACAAAATTAATGACCAAAAATTTAACAGAAAACCAGAAGGAAGAATTAGAAACAATGATGGGGATACAGGTAACAAAAAGGGTCAAATATTTAGGAATATGGTTAACACCACAAGGTAAATCACTCAAAGAGAACAATTATGATAAACTACTTCAACAAACAAAGAAAGATTTAGAATCCTGGAATAAGTTGCAGCTTTCCTTATTGGGCAGGATTGCCTCGATTAAAATGAATATATTACCAAAATTTCTTTATTTATTCCAGACAATCCCAATTAAATTGTCAAAAATTTTTTTTGAAGAATTAAATAAGATCACACTTAAATTTATTTGGCAGGGGAAAAAACCCAGGATCAATGTAAAGGCCTTACAAGATGCAAAAAGTAGAGGGGGTCTAGCCCTTCCAAATTGGGAATTATATTATTCGGCAGCTATCTTATTATGGATAAAAGACTGGGTGAACTTACTTAACAAAAGAATTTTAGCATTAGAAGGGCATGACCTCCAGAGAGGGTGGCATGCCTTCTTATGGGAAGTGGGGAAACCCAAGCAGTCTTACTTTCATAGACACCTCATTAGGGACTCATTATTAATTAATTGGAAAAAAATATGCAAAAAACACTATTTAAAAATTCCGATCTGGCTATCAACAATGGAGGCAATGGTACATCCCAATAATTTGGACATAACAAAAATGATTAAATATAAAGATTTATTAGATCCGCAAGGGAAATTAAAAACTCGACAAGAACTACAGGAACAGGGATTTAAAATTGATCAGTGGTTATATATACAAATCCATAGCAGATACAAACAAGATATAAAAGACTTTGGAATTTATAACAAACTGCAGTATTTAGATAAAATTTTACTAGGATCAAACAAAAAGAACATATCCAAATTCTATAAATACTTACTGGAAGCAGAATTAGAACAAGAGATAGTCAAAGGGAACATGATAGCCTGGAGCAGGAATGTCGGAAGAAGTATTACATTATCAGAATGGGGAAAGATTTGGAACAGAAATATTAAGATTACAAAATCGGCAGCATATAAAGAAAATACATACAAAATGTTTTATAGATGGCACTTGCCCCCTTCGAGGTTGGCGAAAATGAACCCAAACACGAGTCCAAAATGCTGGAAATGTAAAAGCATAGAAGGAACCTACTTTCATATGTGGTGGTCTTGCAAAGAAACCCAGAAATATTGGCAAAAAATCAGAAAATGGTTGGAGGAGATAACCAAAGAACAAATCGAATACAAACCAGAGTTCTTCCTACTAGGGATCTCTGATAAACATTTACCCAAAAAGATGAAATATGTAACAATTCATATCCTAACTGCAGCCAGATTAGCGTTTGCCCAGTGTTGGAAATCACCCTATGCACCTACAGAACAAATGGTCATCCAGAAAATATGTGATTGTGCAGAAATGGATAAATTAACTATAGCACTTAAAAACAAAGAGGCTTCAACATTTTACGATAATTGGAACTCTTGGTATAATTGGTTAGTCCAGAGATAAACTGCTTAACGGACAATGGGTAATTTAAGCATAGATATCGATAAGATGTGTGTATTCAAATTAAGGTAGGAGAATTGGATCTTGCAGACTGTCAAAAAGGATATTGTCTGTTTTTAAACGCATCTTTTTTTTCTTTTTTCTCTTTCTCTTCCTTTGTTTCTTTCTTTCTTTTACATCTCCTCTTCTCTTTTCTTTCCAGTTTGTAAGACCGAGTGTTCTTTTTTTGTTTTTTTCCTTTTGTGTATGTAATGTCGATATGTTTTTAATTGTAAATTTAATAAAATTTATTTAAAAAAAAAAAAAAGGAATTTAAAAAATACAAAGAAGAGAAACAAGAAGGGAAGGGCTCTATTGGCTCTGTTTTTCAATTCTTAGAAATGTCGATCTGTACCTACAAGAAACTACAAGAAAAGACTGCGCAACAAGAAGATTGGGACAAAGAAGAAGCCATCTTTAACGAACAAGTAACTTTACTTGGGGAAGAAAGGGGAAAGGAGGGAAAGAAAATTGAGACTTTAAGACCTAAAAAAACAACCAAAAAAGGGAAAAATAAGGTGAAAAGTGGATATAATGTTAGAAAGCAACAGAAAAGGGGAATACAGAAGAGGGAAATGGAGGTGGAGAGACAAGGGGGTAAAAAGGGCAGAGAGAAGAAGCAAGGGAGGAAGGAAGGGAAGAGAAGCTACAAAGGTGTGGAGCAAGATGTAAAGAAACAGGACTTATTTAGAGATAATGGGTAAAAAGTTAACTGAAAAAGTGATTCTGCAAAGGTACATAAGATTGTATTGTTATATTTGTATTAGAAATAATGTTAGAAAATTGGAAACAACATATGATTAAAAAGTGGGATAAAATACTCAGTGTAATTCAG
The DNA here is from genome assembly GCF_900518725.1 of Notechis scutatus. The sequence continues at coordinate 44,614 of NW_020717391.1, read as the reverse complement.
TGAAACTTTTGTGAACAAAAGAAAGGAAATTAAATAAATGAGAGAATTGAATTAGGAAGGAATGGGAACATTTTAATGACACAATGTTTTAAAAGTGAAGTGGGGGGGAGGAATAACTATGGAAAGTTTGTAAGTGTTCCCATAGAAATATGATACTTGTTTGAAAAGTAATGTGTAAAATGTTTAAGATTTAAATGAATATTAATATTAACGATAGATTTGAATTGGTATGGATTGTTGTTTTAATTATATTATATATTTATAATTTTTTCTCTTTTTAAAATATAGTGTGTAAATTTAGAATGTACTAAGCAGAATCCGAATGGAAGCTATGTATTATACTAAGTGTTATAAATTTAGGGGAAAGAGATAAAGGCGTCATACTCCAATCAGTGATTACAGGAGAAATTTTTTTTAATGAGAAAAGATAATAGACAGCTGGTAACAGGACAGACAAAGAATGATGATGAACTGAATAATGTATAATGATCTGAACTGAGATGAAATAAATAAAATAAAATTAAGAAAGTTAAAAGAGGGGAGAAGCTATATAGAAAATGTAGAATGGTAATAAGATATGGAATGGTATATAAAATGAGCATGAATTTGAATTTGTGTCTGTACAAAGAGATGTAACCTGGGATCAAGCTGCTTTCAAAAAAGATGTTTTATGTTTTTATATTTTATGTTTGGTTTGTTTATGTTTGTTTTTAAAAATCAATAAAATTTGTTAAAAAAAAAAAAGACCTCGACTATGTATCAGAATGGTCAAACAAATGGCAACTTCAAATCTCAACAAATAAATGCTCTGTCTTACATATTGGCAAAAAAATCATAAAATAAAATACAGACTGAATAGTCAAGACCTTATTGATGACCCAAACTCTGTCAAGGATCTTGGAGTACTCATCTCTAATGATCTAAATGCAAGAGCCCACTGTAACTACATAGCCAAAAATGCATTAAGAGTTGTTAACCTAATCCTACATGGCCTTTTCTCTGGTAATATTACATTACTAACTAGAGCATACAAAACCTTTTTCTTATATGTATCCATGTATTCATAACTATGTTTTTACTTATACCTATTATCTTGTAAGCAATTTACAAACCAAATAAAATAAAATAAATAAATAGTGGCTGCAGCCCTGAAATTAAGAGACACTTGGTCCTTGGGAGGAAAGCTATAGCAAACCTACACAGCATATTAAATAGCAGAGACATCACCTTGCTAACAAAAGTCCATATGGTGAAAGCAATTTTTTTTTTTTTTTGCAGTAGTAATGTATGACTGAGTTTGACCATAAATCTGAAAAATTAATGCTTTTGAATTGTGATGGTGGAAAAGACTCCTGAGAGCCCCTTGGACTGCAATTAATTAATTAAAATTAATGCTTTTGAATTGTGATGCTGGAAAAGACTCCTGAGAGCCCCTTGGACTGCAAGGAGAGCAAATCAGTCAATCATAAAGGAAATCAACCCTGACTGTCCTTTGGAACACTTCTATCATGTCTCCCCTGGTCCTTCTCTTCACTAGACTTGCCAAGAGATAGGAGGCCCTCGGTACTTGCCTAGGGTGCCGTCGAATACTTCTTGGAAGTCCTTTGCCAGTTGTTGCTCCCAGTCAGCTTCCGCAATGTGATTTATGCCCGTGACCCCGATGCCCAGTGGTGCGAACCATTGGAGTCCTAAGAGGCTGGGTCGGTTCCGGTCCACGATTGTCAGGGGAAGCTTTGCGGTGCGGCCCTTGAAGGTCACCTCGAACTGCCCGGTCCCGATGATGGGGATTCAGTTCCCCTGGTAGTCCTTAATCACCAATTTCTGGTTCTCCAGTCCTCCCTTCTGGATGGTTGGCACCAGCCGCTTGATTTCTTTCCAGGCGACCATGGAGAGGTAGGACCCGGAGTCCACCTCCATCCGGCAGGGCTTGCCCTCGATGTCCACTTCTACGTAGACCTTTCGGGCATCGGTGGTCTCGGCGTGGCCGATCGTGACCGTCTGGTGGGTGTCCTCTCTCTGGCGGTCTTCCCCGTTTCGTTGGCCCCGGGTGTCTCGGCTCCAGCGATTTTCGGCTTGGCGCTCTCTGCGTCTGGGGGGGGTGTCGTCTTGCCTCCGGTTGCTCGGGTCCCAGCAGCGGGGGCTGTATGTTTTCCTGAGTCGGCAGACTCGGGCGATGTGGCCCCTCTTATTGCAATGCCGGCAGGTCGCGTCGATGAAACGGCATTCTGATCGAGGGTGGTTGCCCCCACACCCGGCGCACAGGGGACCCGACTTACGACCTCGTTGATCTCGTCGGTCCTGTCCTGCCTGGAGCCGATGGACGTCTTCCTCTTCTTCCGGGGTGTCCGAGGCGGAGTCCAGGTCCTCGTGGTGTGTGGTGGTCTCTCGTCGGCTTGCCTCGGGGTTGTCAGTGCGATCCCCGTTCTCTGCCTTCCGAAGTCGGGCCGCTGATTTTTTGGTGGCTTCGGCTGCGGAAGCTTCCGCCATGGAGGTGGCGAGGTCAATGTCGCCCTTTGCCATCAGTCGGCTCTTTAGTGCCTGGTCCCGGAGGCCTAGGACCACACGGTCGCGGAGGGCATCGTCCAAATCCCGGAACTCACACAGGCCCCCGAGGTCCCGCAGGTCAGCTATGAAATTGCTGACGCTCTCGTCCTGCCGCTGGTTCCGCCGGTAGAACTCATCCCGCCGGATGAGGATGGGCACGGTGGGGGCGTAGTGGTTTTGGAGTAATGGTTCGAGGTCGGCCCAGTCCATCGCCTTCACATCTGCGGGTTTTGCGAGGGCTTTGGCCATCTTGAACACCGCGGGCCCGCAGTGCGTCAGGAAGACGGCCCTTTTCTTCTGTCCGTTCGCGTCTTTCAAGTTGCTACTCTCGAGGAACATTAAGAATCGGTCTGTGTACGATTCCCAGTCCTCAGTAGCCGGGTTGAACGGCGCGGGCGGGGTGATGCCGGCCATCTAGTCGGTCTTTGTCTTCCTCGGGACACGTGCTCGGTGGTTCTTCCTTGAATCCCACCCTCGTCGCCAGTGTAGTGTCCGGTGCAGGAAGGAGTCAGTGACTGGTTTCAGCTCTTTATTGTGCTCCGGTTACAGCTTAAGCTTGGAAAAGAGAAGCGGCAGCTTTTTATTTCCAAGCCGCGGCGGCCGCGGCCAATGGCACCGCTTCGAATCTCCCGTGCTTAGTTCCACCAATCGCGGGAGATTCTTAACGGGCCAATCAGTGCAGCTCGCTCGACCAATCCGGTCGCCGCGCGCTTTAGCCAATCGCAGCGCGGGGTTTACGAGTATGTTAATTGACTGTACAGAACACTATTAACAGCAACTTCACAAATACTAATATCTTCCATGAGTGTCTTCTTTCTGTGTATAAATGTCTCTGTCTGCAATAAGATCTTCGAAGTAGATCAAACTGATCTGGCCTCTGGAAATGTTTTTTTAGGCAAAACTGGGGATTGCAACATACTAACAAATCAACTCACAGAGCTTTGCAACTCCCAGCCAAAAGTTGGAATAGGATGGGGACAGTAAATACCATTATTCAGTGTTAGTTGCTCCTGTTTTCAAGGAGTCCCATAGGATTTGGAAGAGATAAACTGGCTAATTTCATGATAATGAGATAGTCACATATGTGAACAAGTTCAAAACGTGAGGAAAGGATGAGCCACAAGACACAAAATAAAATCATTAAATCTATAAAATGAAATAGAGATGTGAATATATGTCTGTGTAAAAGCATTACTGTAGTTCTATTCTATTCCATTTCATTTCATTCCATTCTATTCTCTTGTCCTCCCTTGTTCTGTCCTGTTCTATCCTATCCTATCCATTCTTACACTACACTACATTCTCTACCCTACTGCACTCCATTCCATTCCAGCTTGTTTTATGCAATTATTTGGGGCTTTCATGGAATGCCTTTTTACCATAGGTTGATTGCTTCACTTTTTAATATATTGTTATTCATTTGATATAGTCGTTAGTATTTTCATTATTGATTCTTGTAAATCATCAATATTTTTTCTGAAGACCCATAGAAATACTTTTGAAACATCACAATGGGACTGGTAGGAGTACCAATTTAATGAATCAATCAGTTATAACTCTGGTCCGGCTAAGAGTGCGTTCAATTTATTTCATTCATAAGTTCAGGATGGGATTGAAGAAAATATCCTATGGATTCTATATAGACAAAAAAGGACACAAGCTTGCATCATACTGAGATACAAGTGGAGATTCAAGATTTAACAGATAATCAGAGTTGGAAGGGACCTTATAGGTCAACTAGTCCAACCCCCCACCCAAGACACTACAACATTTCTGACAAATGGCAGTCCAATCTCTTCTTGAAGGTCTCAATTGATGGCGCTCCCACAACTTCCAAGGGCAAGCTGTCCCATTGTTAGAAAGTTTCTCCTTATTTCCAACTTGAATATCTCCTTATTCAGTTTCCATCCATTATTCCTTGTCTGGCCTACAGGCACTTTAGAAAATAGTTTGACCCCTTCCTCCCTGTGGCAGCCCCTCAAATATTGGAAGACTGCTATCATGTCTCACCTGGTCCTTCTCTTCACTAGACTAGCCAAGCCCAGTTCCTGCAACTGTTCATTGTAAGTTTTAGCTTCCAGTCCCCTAATCATCCTGGTTGCTCTTCTCTGTATTTTTCTAGAGTTTCAACACCTTTTTTATAATGTGGTGACCAAAACTGGATGCAGTACTCTAGGTGTGGTCTTACTAAGGCTTTATAGAGTGGTATTAGTACCTCATTTGATCTTGATTGTATCCATCTGTTAATGCAATTTAGGATTACATTAGCTTTTTTGGTTGCTGCTGCATACTGCTGGCTTATATTTAGCTGGTTGTCCATTAAGACTCCAAGATCCCTTTCACAGTTACTGCTATTAAGCCTGGTTTCAGCCAATCTATATGTGTACTTTTAGTTTTTCTTGCCTAAATGTAAGACTTACCTTTTCTCTACCTGAATTTTATTTTGTTAGATAGAGCCCATTGTTCAAGTCTCTCAGGATCCATCTGGATCTTGAGCCTATCTTCTTTGATGTTAGCTATTCCTGCCAGCTTAGTATCATCTGCAAATGTGATAAGTTCCCCTTCTATTCCTTATCTAAGTTGTTAATGAATATATTGAACAGTATTGGGCCTAAGACAGAACCTTGTGGCACCCCACTGCTTAGTTCCCTCCATGTAGACTTAGACCCACTAAGGACTACTCATTGAGTACTGGAAAGGTATAAATTTCAAGTTCACACAATCCGTTAGACTAAAAAATATTTTAACTGTAGTTGAGTGTATTGTATTAAATGAATACTATACCAGTCCTTCTTCTATTACTTCACTGTCCTCTGCATCCCTTGATCTCCTCTCTTGTTTTTAAAAATATGGTCAAAAATATAGCAATATCTAAAATCGGAAATAACAAAACAAAGCCTAGCAGATCAGTGAGGATTATTTATTTATTTATTTATTTTATTTTGGTTATTTTGTTTGTCAAGCATGTATGAGAAAACAAGTATAAGTATGAACATAACCAGTGGTGGGATTCAAATTTTTTTACTACTGGTTCTGTGGGCATGGCTTGGTGGTTGTGAGAAGTACATAAAAATGAATCAACAGAGTTTTGATAATCTGATCCATAGGATGCTTTTTTAGGGAAAATACTACAGTATGGACCCCTCTACTCCAGAAAAAAAATTTTTTTCTAGGAGGAAGGAGACACTCCCATTTAGTGAATACAGCTTATATAGGTTTATCAAATCACATGGTTACATAACACTTCATGTTTTCTATATATGGACGTTACATAATGTTTTCATAAGAAGTTCCAACCTTCCATGGAAAACTTCCAACATTCTCATTATATTCAGATTTCCTGTTATTCAAATTCCAGAAGATTATAAGAAAACATTAATATCTCTTTATGTGACATTTGATGTCAGAGCACCCCAGCACATACCTCTAACTTATGCCAAGTACATAGTTTTGCAATATTGTATTATTCCTAGCAGAAAGCACATTACATAAATGTTCTGAATTTTAAAAGTTCACACTGCGAACACAAAATGGCTTCAGTTCGAATCTTTACATTCTCAGGTGTAATAACCAAATTTTTACTTATTACAAATCCAACATTTTCTTTTGTAACTAATTTTACACCTGAGAATTTCCACCAGGCTCTCGCAACATAAGCCTAACTTCCTGCTGACTAAATGTTTTACATTTTACTTCAGGTAGCCTTACAACAGCTGAAACACAACTTACATATCATCACATTCTGTAAAAGAAGCATCACTGAACATTAATCTTTTTCCTCTATATTTCTTCACATGTTCATCCACAGATTCATGTTCAGCACCATGGGCAGTTGCCATAACAGTCATTAAACAACCAATTGCCCACTCATTGTATTAACTGGTATCAATGTATATGCATATGTTCCCCCAAACATAAACCAACCTCTAGGTAAATACAACACATGTGTTATTCCACCTATGTCTTCAACCTCCATACAATAAAAAACCTTCAGTCAGCAAATTAGTATAAATTATTTTGTCACCTGGATGTTTATACTTAATACAATCATAAGCTGAAAAAAAAAAACTGTCAGTTTGTTCTGATTGGTCCATTTTGTTGGCTTCACAGGAAATCCAAACAAAGTACCATCTTTGACAAATAATACAAAACATCAGAATCAGGTTGTATAATAATTGTAAACTCTACTATATATAAAAAAAGTCTTCCTGGCACTGGAACTTCTATAAAACAAGTAGACATGATGTCTGTAACTGTAGTCTTTCCTTTCACACAAAAAGAAAAACTATTCAAACCTATTCTCATTAATTCAAGAAAAACATTTTCACTTTTCGCAATAGGCTCTTTTCCTTCAGTGTCTTACACTTCTATGTAAAATTCTTGGTTCTTCAAAACTTCTAACTGTACATCTACCTTTCCAGTTAAATGAACATTTTGCACTAGCTAAACTGTTTTACACTAAAACATCAACTTCATTAGAGTACTTCTTAACTCAATAAATGGCATAAATAATCCCTTCTCCAAAGCTCTAAATCTCACATAGGAAAGGGAATAATTGCCATACATGTCAAAATAATGATCATATAGTTGTTACATCCTCTTAGACAAGTCCTTATGTCATATGATAATGTCATATGTGCAGTTACATACTGGATATTTTCTCAAACATAAACCATCATTCAAGGAGGATCTTGTACAGATTCCAACCTCAGCCATAGATGTCATCAATGTCAGTGATATTTGCCCTTCATATTCTATACTGTCAGGTTCAGTTTGAAAACATAACCATTGCCACGTTAATAAATAACCAGGCAATACCTCAGAAGCATCCATACCTACCCCACATAAGGCAATAATCACTATCTACATCATATTCACAAATGGTCTAGGCCCCCACCCACCTTAACTTATATAGTTTTACACTTCAAAACTTAAAACCAGTCTTTGGGGACTTACATCCACTTCTTTATCTTCTTCCGCACTCAGAGGACCCAATACCTGTGTACAATAGTCTATTATTTCATGTTTTAAAATAATCAACAATACAAGGAAAAATGTATTACATTCAACCAAATAATCAACAATACATCCCAAAGTTCCATAAACCCAAGCTAAACTAGACATGTAATTATCTATCCCCACCATCTAAAAGAAAGAGAAAATAAAAAGTCCAGTCCTTCCGAAGCTTGCTTCCACTGGAAACAGGAACCAGATCCACAAATCCCTGCACACATGAATGATATGTCCAACCTCACTCACATGTCCTTACAGAAGACTCAACAGTCAACAGTACTTGTATTGATACTTCCGAGACAGGCCTCAGCTTCCCAAAGCTCTCCACTGCTTTATCAGGACCCAGTCTCCACTCTTAAAATCATGCACTCAGAAATCAAATGGTGGTCTTTGTGCCAAAAGTCCTTTAGACTTTAAAAGAGAAAAACACTGGGACAATCCCTGTATATATTTTCTAACAAAAATATATCTTCAAATACAATTCTAGACATACCCACACTTCCAGTATAAGGTATTCCACACATCATTTCATACAGTGAAATTTCAATTTCAATATATTTTCTCAAACAAGTATGCACTCACAATAGAGCTAGAGGTAAACATTTCATCCAGGGTAATTGAAGTTCTAACATTAATTTCTTTAATGTATTGCTTTATAGTTCTCATTTTTCACCCTACCTGAGGGAAAAACCCAACATGTCCATTGCCAATCTATTTCCAATTCTTTCCTACCCTTTTACCACATGAAAAGTTAAATGTGTACCTCTATCACTATAAATGCACTATCAATGCATATATTTATCTATTTATCTATATCTGTTCCAATATTAACTTCACAGTCATTTGTGCATTCGCTCTCGCACACAGAAAAGCTTCCAGCCATCCAGTGGAATGATCAACAATCACCAACAGATATTTCAAAGTACTCACTGCTGACATTACAGTACAAGCAACTTATATTCTTTAAAACAGCCAAATAGCCAAATCTCTTCCTCCTATCAGGATTATATGCATTTACACACAATATATACATTTTCTACTCACTTGCATAACTATTGTGTACATACTTCTACAACTTTATTTTCTCTTCACAAAAGTCACAAATACTTGTGTTCCTCAATGAGTACCCTCATGTACCTTGTCTATTATGTCTCTCATAATAGCCTTATTAACCATCTGCAATCTTTATTAACCACTTCCAAACTACATACTCTAACATCATCTGTTTCTCTTCTTCATCAATGAAACTTAGTTTTACATCCCATTCCAAAGCAGGAACTAAAACCATCATCGACAGTTCTCTCATACATGCATCTATACATACATACATAAGCCTCTTCTGCTAATCTATTTCCCAAAATCTCTTTGGAAAACTTCTCTTCTTACTAGCTTCAACATATATTATAGCCAAGTATTCCATAACTTCAGCCACTGCTTACCCACTTCATTTTCTAGAAGTTTCAAAGCTTGAACTAAAGCAAACACTTTGCACACCTAAGTAGAATACTCAACAGATAAGCATTCTCTACTTCAAGAAGATCCATCAATAAACAAATTAATACCTCCCTCTATTGGGCTATCTTCCAAATTTTCTCTCACCTTTGTCTGTAAATCTAGAATTTCAATACAATCATGTATTGTTCTATATCTTCCATACCTGTCTCTCTCCCAAAAGGAATTCAACTGAATTTAAATTCCTGTCAGTTGAAAGAGACGTCCTCCTTAACAATAAAATAGCTTTAAAAATCTAACATATGTAAGCCACATATGCTTTCTGCATTAAAACACTTACTACTAAAGCACTTCCAAAAGTCAGCTTCCTATTTCCTCCCACAAACATAGCCATAGCAGCTATATACACAAAGGCCAACCACACACTATTAAATCCATCAATTGTCAACCCAAAAAAAACAACAACTATAAATTTCTTCTTCCCAGCTCACACCTGAGCTAGAACAAACACCTTCAGCTATACCTCTTCCACCACTACAAACAAGTGGAAAGGTTCCTTTAACTCAGACAAACTCAGCACAAGAGCTCTCTTAGTTTTCAGTATAGATTATCTAACTATCCCCTCAATTCTCTCTCTGGATTGATTCTCCATACCTAATTAAATGTCCTAAGTCAGACTCCACATTTTACAATTCCTTCTTTAAAACTCTCAGGCCCGATTGTCCTAAGAAATCTAACAAAGCATTTATACCTTTCTCAACATCTCTCTTTCTCTCACCTAATACCAATACATCATCCACATACTATAACACCTTTATACCCACACATGGTTCAAAAAACCCCAAGGACCTGCTCTACGCTTGTCCAAACAAACTAGGGCTTTCTAAGAACCCCTTTCTGGTAAAACACAACATCGATACTGTCAAGTTCGATGTGTATCTTGATTAGCCCTCACTATTGGGCAAGTCCAAGCATCTTTCAAATCTATCACACTAAAATACCTTTATTCATATGGAATTCCCCCTAACAACGTATAGGGATTTGGCATAATAATCACCAAGTGATTACATGAAACCAACTACTAGACATCAAAAACCATCAGGTTTCTCTACAAGTAATATAAATATATTGTATGGTGACATCGCAGGCTCAATTAGCCCAACCCCAAACAGGGACTCTATCACTGGCTTCAAGCCACATCTCCCTTCCAGGGAAATATCACATTGCTTCTGCCTCACTGGCTCAATATCATCTCCACAGGTGCAATATTCAAAACATCTCTATTTCTTTTCACTTCCCACACTATGGGATCTATCAATCTCTCCTGTTCATCAGTCAAAAAATGAGCAGTACACATATCTTCAGAAAGATAAGCACAGAACCTAATAAGGACAAAGCATCCTGTCCTAAAAGCTTCATACCTGCTTCAGGTATATACATAACATCCACTGTTATCTCAGAGAGTTATCTCAGAGGGGAGACGACGGGCAGCGAGGGAAGAAAAAAGCCGGAGTAGACGCCGCTGCCGCTGCTGCCGCTTCGCTCCGGTCCCCACTAAAGCTGCCGTCTCCGACTCTTGTGTCCGCCGCTGCAACTCGCCGTGAGCTCCCGGGGACTGGAGAGAGAAGGAAGAAAATCCAAGAAGCGCCGGCCGGGAGGATCGCTGGGTGAGAGCGCTCCAACTTTCTCTCCCAATTCGGTCTCCTGTTGTGGGTCGCTCCGGAGAGGTTTCCTTCTGGTTCTAAGTCCCCGTGTGAATCCAGAGAAAGGACGATTCGGTAGCCATGTTCTCCATCCCTTGAAGAAATTGAAGAGCTCCGAGGACGGTAATCCCTTCCTCACGATCTAAAAGCCCTTAAATAAGAGTGGAGGGGGTACGCCATTTTAACTAGGACGAGCCCCGCAGACAAAGAAGACTCCTAATACTACCTCATCACCTCAAAACTTACAACTTTTCTACCTCATCACATATATCAACGATTAGATAATCAATTTCTATAAAATATTTTATTAATGGTTTAATTGATTTATTGTTTTTTAACTGATTAGTGTGATTAGAGTGTTTAGTACAAATAGTATGATTACTGACTAGTTTAAAAGACCAAAATTCATGCAATTTAATTGAATAGTAAAATCTTTGATTTAGTGGATTTAAATGAACAGTGTGAGTAATGATTAGTGTAAATAATTGACTAGTGATTAGAGTAATTAATTGACCAGGCTGATTGTTGCTTAGAATATTATCTGACTTGAGAGATTACTACAATAGATTGTTTGATATTGTTTGATGTAATATTGACTATATAGATTACCCTAAATTGTTCATTTAATTAATTCAATCAACGTACTATTTTACCAATATTACCATGCCAAAAAGAAAATCCTACCTCAAACCACAACTCAATGAGAAGACAATCCCCACCAATGAACTACAAGACTCCTGCACCAATGAACTTCAAGACTCCTGCACATGCCTTAAATGCTGCAAAAATCTAAAAGATAATAAATACTCCATCAAATGTTCTCTGTGTAAAAAATACACCCACCATGACTGCTTGGGATTACCTGAGCAAATGATTCGATACCTAGAATCATCCAATGAGTTTCCATATTTCTGCAAATTATGCATATCCAAACTAGATCTGTCTAAAAGAGATGATACCGCCGAAACCATCAAAACATCCCCAAACATTGAAACCATTGAAACATCCTCAACCATCGAAACCATTAAAACATCCCTCAACACCATATTAGCATCCCTGGACGCCGTAAAAGAAAGAATAACCAACCTTGAAAAAAAAGACACAACACAAAAACCTGAACATCAAATAGCCACAAACCACATCTCCACCCAACAACCACAATCCAATCCAAACCCAATCCACAAATAAACGCAACCCAGACAAATATTGATATCCCAATCCTCATCAGAGAAGCTGTTGAGCGTGAACGGAAACGTCCAAACGCCATCTTATTTGGACTAGAAGACAGCATTGTCAATGATGACATCACAACTGTCCGAAACATCATCAGAGATTACCAAGCATCAACCATCTCCGGTGATGAAATACTTGACATTTCCCGCATTGACCGAGAGCTCAAAAATAGAGACCGCTCTGTGGCCCCACGCTTGTGCAGGATCATTTGCAAAAATGAATCAAGCAAACGTAAACTCATTTACACTATAAACTCACTCGCCAAAACCAACACCAACCACAAAAACCTCCGTTGCCGCCCTGACTTAACCATACAGCAACGTGCCCGCTCCCGTGCACTCCGCATCGAACTCAAAACCCGTCTAGACAATGGAGAGAAGGACCTGTACATTGACTACCATGCTGACTGTATCAAAAGTAAGACACGCAACCCAATACCCAACTTTTACCCTCAACCACCACCCTACCTCAACCACCTACCACCACCCACCATCACCCAAAACTACCCACCACCCACCATCACCCAAGACTAGGCACGCACGCCCCCAACTACCTCAATCCCAACTGCTGCCGGACTTAAATGCAAACTACTCAATGCAAGAAGCCTCGTGAATAAAATACCTGAATTTCTCATCCTCTTAAATATGGCTAACTTCGACATTATATTTGTCTGTGAAACATGGCTCAATGCATCTCTCCCCGACTCCATTACCACAGTAAGAGACTATCATGTTTACCAATCAGATCGTGAAAATCGTCGAGGAGGTGGTGTTGCTATATTCTTTAAAAAATCCTTACATCTAAAAAATATCCAAGTTACCCAGGAGCTTGCCCTTCCTGAAACCATCATCTGTGAACTATCCTTAAATATCACAATTCGATTCTTACTATGTTACAGAGCACCTGATTATGACATCGAACATGTAAACAAGCTAAATACACTACTAACATGGGCTACATCCTGCCCATACCCTTTTATCTTTCTTGGAGATTTCAATCTACCTCATATTGACTGGACCCTAAATAATTGTACAACTGAAATCATACACACAACCTTCTACAATGCTATTACAAATCTAGGTCTTGAACAACTAGTAACCAACAACACTAGACTGAACAACTGCCTCGATCTCATCTTCTGCAATAGTTTGAATTTAATTTACCGAATACAAACCAAAGAACCCTTTTCCAGTAGTGACCACAATATGATTGACTTTTGCCTCAACATACATCCACACAAAAATCACCACAATGATGTCATCCCTAGTTGTAACTTCAAAAAAGGCAACTATGATCTTATAGATAACGATCTCTCATCCCTCGATTGGCAATCTCTATTCACTGGATGCAATACTGTTGAAGACCATTACAACATATTTTTACTTGAAGTCAAAAGAGTCATCAAACTATATATTCCAACAACAACTCCAAAAACAAAACAAAAAAGCAGATTACCCATATCAATAAGGAAACTTCAATCCAAAAAGAGATCACTCTGGCGGAAAAACAAATCTGGTCACGTTGCTAATTTCAAAAACCGATACAAAAATTTATGCCACCAGATAAAGACCGAATGCACCAATTACCACATTAAACAAGAGGAAAACCTTCTAAGCACCAATTCCACCTGTGCTTTTTACAATTTTGTAAACAACAAACTAAAAGACTCAAGGTCCATCCCTCCCTTGATAGGACCTGATGGTAAAGACTGTAGCGTCGACACCATTAAAGCCAACATCTTTAACACATTCTTCGGCTCAGTGTTTGTAAACAGTAATGGATCATGCCCAATGTTTCCTAGCAGTACCACAGATAACAATAATGATCTAATACATATCGATTTTACAGTAGACAACGTTGAAAAAGCACTACGCAACCTAAAACCATCTCTATCTATTGGACCGGATGGAATATGTGCCTACTTCTTAAGAAAACTATCCACTGCCATAGCCAAACCTCTAAGCATAATCTTTGAAAAATCTTTCAGAACCAGCTCCTTGCCCAACCTATGGTTACAAGCCACAGTCATCCCCATCTTCAAAAAGGGAGACCCAAGCCTAGTTGAAAATTACAGACCAATCTCCTTATGCTGCGTCACCTGTAAAGTCATGGAATCAATTATTAACCAATCCATCATCCTCCATTTAGAGACAAACAACCTACTCTCCAATAAACAATTTGGTTTCAGAAAATAACTATCCTGTAATCTGCAACTCTTACACTGCAAAAACATATGGACTACAGTACAACTCGACCAGGGCAAAGCAATAGACGCAATCTACATAGACTTCTGCAAAGCCTTTGATTCAGTGGTACACGACAAACTACTCCTAAAAATAAAATCTTATGGTATCTCTGGACAACTGAATAACTGGATAGAAGCATTCCTGTCAAACAGACAACAAATGGTCAAAATTGGGAATGCCCTATCAAATCCAGTACCTGTCAATAGTGGTGTTCCCCAAGGCAGTGTTCTAGGACCAACTCTCTTCATAATCTACATAAACGACCTTTGTGATCATATCAAGAGCAATTGCGTTCTCTTCGCTGATGATGTAAAGCTGTTCAATACCACAGACAATACTACTACCCTTCAAAAAGATCTAGACTATGTATCTGAATGGTCTAACATATGGCAACTTCAAATCTCAACAAATAAATGCTCTGTCTTACATATTGGTAAAAAAAATCAGAAAATAAAATACAAGCTGAATAGTCAAGATCTTGTTGATGACCCAAGCTCTGTAAAGGACCTGGGAATACTCACCTCTAATGATCTAAGTGCTAGAGCCCACTGCAACTCCATAGCCAAAAAGGCATTAAGAGTTGTTAACCTAATCCTACGTTGCTTTTTCTCTGGTAATATCTCACTACTAACCAGAGCATACAAAACATTTGCTAGACCAATACTCGAATACAGTTCATCAGTCTGGAATCCTTATCACGTATGTGATATTAACACAATTGAGAAAGTCCAGAAGTATTTCACAAGAAGAGTTCTCCACTCTTCTACCCGTTGTAGAATACCTTATGCCACCAGACTCGAAATTCTAAAACTAGAAAACCTCGAATTACGCCGTCTTCGGTCCGACTTAAGCATGGTATATAAAATCATACATTGCAATGTCCTACCTGTCAATGAATACTTCAGCTTTAACCATAACAACACAAGAGCACACAACAGATACAAACTCAAAGTAAACCGCACCAAACTTGATTGCAGGAAATACGACTTCAGCAATAGAGTGATCAATGTCTGGAATACTCTACCCGACTCTGTAGTCTCTTCCCCAAACCCCAAAAACTTTAACCTTAGACTGTCTACTATTGACCTCACCCCTTTCCTAAGAGGTCTGTAGGGGGCGTGCATAAGCGCACCAACGTGCCTACCATCCCTGTCCTATTGTTTCTCTTATTCTTTTATTTTTCTTATATGTACCCATTTCATATATTCACAACTATGTATACACTTGTACTTATTATCTTGTAAACAATTGACAAATCAAATAAATAAAAATAAAAAAATAAATAAATAAAGTGTCCTCCTATTAGAGAAACATTTTCAACAATAGCAACATTAAAAGACTCTCCCTTAACACCAGATACATCATACTTGGTCAAAAAAAAATTGACTACAGCATCTATTAGGGAAACACAACTGCTTCCTCAAGTCTCACCTTTATATTAACTAAAGACTCCCGATGAGATGCAAGTGTTACAAGCCTTTTACTCCCACTAATCTCCAATTAGGGTATACAGCCTCTGCTGCATTCTCTGCTTGTCTGGGCAAATTTCTCACAAAATACCATAAGCAAAACACTGCTTGTTCTGTCCTGGAGAGTGGGCTCAATAACGGAGACAAGACATCGAATAGTGACTCCAACTCTT
This sequence comes from Notechis scutatus, assembly GCF_900518725.1. The sequence goes on along the minus strand of NW_020717391.1, from coordinate 28,781 downwards.
TATTAGTGACTTCAGAAAAGCAGCGCAATAAGTCTGGCAGCAGCAGCTCCTTTCATAGAGCTGGCTGCTGTCAAAGCGTCCAATGATTTAATTTGCCGCGCTTGGAGCGTCCAATCGCGGCAGCCCATTAACTAGCCAATCGGATCAGTCCGGAATGACCAATCACGACCCGCTGTTCACGGACCAATCAAATATGCAGGATTACGAGCCTGCTGTGGAAAGGGCCAGTCAGGTTTGCAGGCTTACGAGCCTGCTAGTTCGGAACACCCCTCCCCTCTAGGTTTCGTCTCAGGGGTGGGGTGATGTATTCGCGCAGGTAGGCAGGCCTTCGCACCTGTCTACCTGATTTGCGTTGTTCAACCTGTCTTTGCTCAGATTCTGGTTCTGGTGGACTGCTTGCTGTGTTCAGCTGTAAAGGTGACCTGGCTTCTATGCTGGGTATCCTTGGAGGTGACTCAGGGATACCTTCAATGCTTCCTTCATTCCTGTCGTCTGGATCCTCTGGATTTGCTGACCCTGTTCGGCTGCTTTTGCCTGGAGAGATGACCATCTGCCACGGCTCCTCTTCAGCTGGTGAATATGCTGGGCTTTGTTGTGCGGACTGTGGGGTTGCGTGTCCTGGACCAGGTGTTAGTTTGTTTTCAAAACCCTCGGTTTCCCTTCCCCCTCTGGTTCTGAGTTCAGGGTTCATGGAGGGGGTAGTTGTCAATCTTGAATGCAGCTGGTCGATGTGGCATTTCCACAATCTTCCATCTGAGGTTTCTAATCGGTAGGAACGGGGCCCCGTAATTTGTGTTATTTTGGCAGGGACCCACAATGGGTCACCTGTAAAGTTCTTTGCGAATACGAGGTCTCCTACCTTAAATGTGCGATGTTTGCTGCTGGAACCCAGGGGCTTTTCTGGGGTGTAGGCAGGGTGTAGGCGGTCCAGATGCGATCTAAGTTTCCTGCCCATCAGGAGTTCGGCTGGGCTTTTGTTTGTGGTGCTGTTTGGTGTAATATGTTGGAGGAGGAGCATCCTGGTGACTTTGTCGTGGATGTTTCCTTGGTCCATTTTGTGTAAGGCTTTTTTATTGAACTGAACCATTCATTCAGCCCTGCCATTGGCTGCCGGGTGAGCAGGTGATTTCAAGGCGTGGCGCATCCCCCGGTCTGCTAGGTATTTTTCAAACGCCAAGGCGGTAAATTGCGGGCCATTGTCGGAAACCAAGACATCTGGTAACCCGTGCATTGCAAACAGTCTGTTCAATTTTTTGATGACCGCTTCTGTGGTGGTGGTTTTCATCTTGTTCACCTCGAGCCAGTTTGAGTAGGCGTCTACTGTTATTAGAAAAGTGTGTCCTTTTGTAGGTCCCGCAAAATCGATGTGGATACGGGACCATGGACCCCTGGGCATTTCCCATTCCATTGGTTGTGCTTTTGGTGGAGCCGAACGTGCTTCTTGGCATTTGCTACAGGTGGCAACCCAGGCTTCGATTTGTCTGTCCATACCTGGCCACAAGGCGTAGCTCCTTGCCAGTGCTTTCATTCGTACGATGCCCGGGTGTCCATCATGCAGCAATTTCAGGACTTTCTTTTGTAGTTTTTCTGGAATGACTACTCGGTCTCCCCACAACACGCACCCTTTTTGGGAGAAAAGTTCTGTTTGTCTGTTTTTGAAGGGTTTGAACGTGTCGTTGGGCTTGGTTTCTGGCCATCCCCTCTCCACCCAGCTGAGGACCCGTGCCAAACAAGGGTCTTTTTTGGTTTCTAATGAGATATCCTGCACAGTTAGTGGAGGTGAGGGAAGCATCTCAATTTGTAGTGTGGATAGTGTAGGAGCTGGGTCGTCTAGGAACTCAGGTAATGGTGAACGGCTTAAGGTGTCAGCATGGGGAATGGCTTTCCCCGGTCGATGTCTTAACTGGTAGTCGTAGGCGGCTAAGAACTCTGACCATCGTGTTATCCTTGGCGATAGGATGTGGGGAGTTGGTTTATCCCCTGCCAAAATGCCAAGCAATGGCTTGTGGTCTGTGATTATGGAAAAGGATCTTCCATACACATATTCATGGAACCTTTTAATCGCGGATACAATAGCAAGGGCTTCTTTATCTAATTGATTATAGTTCCTTTCAGTTTTAGACAAAGTTCTTGAAAAGAATGCAATAGGCGCCTCTGTACCATTTGGTAGGACGTGGCTCAGGATGGCTCCTACTCCAAAAGGTGAGGCGTCACAAGTCACAGTCAATGGTAGTGTCTCGTTATATTGTATTAACACTGCATCTGATGTTAAAAGGTCTTTTACTTGTTGGAAGGCCTGCTCCTCTCGACGTCCCCAAAACCAGGAAGCCTTCTTGTCGAGAAGCCTATGCAGGGGTTCAGCAACAGTCGCCTTCTGGGGTAGGAAGATGTTATAAAAGTTAATGAGGCCCAGGAAGGCTTGGAGGTCTGTTTTATTCTTTGGTCTTGGGGCATTTTTAATGGCAGCCAATTTCTTTTCAGTAGGGTGAATTCCCTGTTTGTCAAGAAGGTAACCAAGAAATTCAACCCTCTCAATGCATAATTGGCACTTTTCCTTCTTAACTTTGAGTCCTGCATCCTGGAATTTTTGTAGGACAGTTCTCAGGCGTTTTTCTAACTGACTTCTTGTAGGGGCAGCTATCAATACATCATCAAAGTAGGGTACAACTCCTTTTATGCCCTGTAGCAACCTTTCCATCAAGCTTTGAAAAATGCCAGGTGCTACGCTTACTCTGAACTGGAGTCTATTACATTTGAACGCACCCCTGTGCGTGACTATAGTTTGGGATTCTGCGGTCTCTGAGTCTACTGGCAGCTTCTGATATGCTTGGGCCAGGTCAAGCTTCGCGAATACCTTTCCACCCCCAAGCGAGTGAGTGAAGAAGGTGTTGGACCACGGGTACTGGATAGGCGCTCTGCTGTAGCGTGTGATTCAGGGTGGCCTTGTAATCCCCACAGATTCTCAAAGATCCATCAGGTTTTATGGGGGTTACAATTGGGGTCTCCCATCGGGCGTGGTCGATGGGTTCTAACACGCCTTGTGCTATTAATTTGTCCAATTGCTCGTCAATTTTTGGTTTGAGAGCAAAGGGAACTCGGCGTGGCTTTAGACGAATGGGTGCGATATCAGGGCAGAGTAGCATCCTTCAGATTATTAGTCTCCAGGAACATTTGAAACCTGTCCATATACGAGTCCCAATCTTCATTAGCTGGATCAAATGGAGCGGGTGGTATAGCACTGCTGGCCATTCTGCTGCAATCTGTGCGCCGTCAGCCATGTGCTCTGTCAATACTTCGCGAGTGCTCAGTCAGCTCTATCGTCTCTGCATCCCATCCTCGTCGCCAGTGTTCTGTCCTGGAGAGTGGGTGCAATAACGGAGACGAGACATCGAATAGTGACTCCAACTCTTTATTAGTGACTTCAGAAAAGCAGCGCAATAAGTCTGGCAGCATCAGCTCCTTTTATAGAGCTGGCTGCTGTCAAAGCGTCGAATGATTTAAGTTTGCCGCGCTTGGAGCGTCCAATCGCGGCAGCCCGTTAACTAGCCAATCGGATCAGTCCGGAACGACCAATCATGACCCGCTGTTCACGGACCAATCAAATATGCAGGATTACCATCAGGGAGGCATTATAGGTGTCTTAAAATGAGGACTAATAGACTGAGAAACAGTTTCTTTTCCAAGGCAATAATTGTCTTGAATCAAACAATGCATATGTGATTTAGCCCTATGTATATAGTGACATTTTTAAACTATTTAACTTACTATATGTTTTAGATAGGTTTTAGACTAGGTTTTTAATTATTATTTTAATTTTTAAATACTCTGTAGTGTGATTGTGGTGTGCTGTTTGGGACACTGTGCTGGAGTAGTTTTCAAATTTCATTGTATTTGTAGAATGCAATGACAATAAAGGTATTCTATTCTATTCTATTCTATTCTATTCTATTCTATTCTATTCTATTCTATTCTATTCTATTCTATTCTATTCTATTCGGGGACTGGAGGTTAAAACATACAACAAACGGTTGCAGGAACTGGGCTTGGCTAGTCTAGTAATGAGAAGGACCAGGGGAGACATGATAGTGGTCTTCCAATATTTGAGGGCTGCCACAGGGAGGAAGGGGTCAAGCTATTTTCTAAAGCACCTGTAGGCCAGACCAGGAATAATGGATGAAACTGAATAAAGAGAGATTTAACCTGGAAATAAGGAGAAACTTTCTGACAGTGAGAACAATCAACCAATGGAACAGCTTGCCCTCGGAAGTTGTGGGAGCGCCATCACTTGAAACTTTGGACTGCCAGAGATTGGACTGCCATTTGTCAGAATTGGTGTAGGGTCTCCCGCTTGGGTGGGGGGTTGGACTAGATGACCTACAAGGTCCCTGCCAACTGTGATTATCTGTATCTGTCTTTGCAGATTCTGGCTATCTGCTGATATTCTGCCTTAGTTGTATGTCGTTCTTTCCATTTTTTGTACTTGTCCTTTTTTTCTTTCAATTTGCCAGAGAGATATTTGTTCAGCCATGCTGGTTTCTTCTTGGATTTCTTGTTTTTCTTTCTCAGAGGTATTGTGCTGGTCTGGGCTTCTGTGATCATACTTTTTAGAGTTCCCCAAGATTCTTGAGTTGTTTTCCCCTTTAGGATTTTCATCCATGGAATCTTTCCCAAGTTGTCTCTGAGTTTATTAAAATCAGCTCTTTTAAAATCTAAGACTCTGGTGTCATTCTGTTCTATTGCTTGTGTTTGTGTTATGTTGAATTCTAATATGACATGGTCACTCTCACCCAAAGTTTCTGCAGTTTCAACTCCCTCTATCGCTTCTTCTCTGTTTGTAAGAATTAAGTCCAGTATGGCTGTCCCTCTAGTTTCACCCTCTACCTTTTGGACAACAAAGTTGTCAGCTAGGTTGGTTAGGAATTTATTTGATTTCTCACTTGGTGCAGAATTAGTTTTCCAACTGATATCAGGATAAGTGAAGTCTCCCATTACTATTGTTGTGTGTTTCCTGCATATGTTTGTTAGTTGGCTGGCAAAAAGGACATCATTTTTTTCTGCTTGATTGGGTGGCCTATAATATACACCTATGGGATTATAAGCCTACTAAGTAATGGTAACCTAAATGTTGTTCAGGATCGCTTCACTTGGAGGAGTGATATGCATTCAATCATGGCTCATATACAGAACTGGGCTACCATGTCTGATATCTCCATTCCTGGTCAACTAGCAAGAGACAAAGGCAGTCAGGCTCCTTCATCTCCAGGCTAATGTTTTGTGAACAGGGAATTATTCACATTTCTAAAGACCATATGAATGGTCTTGAATGACAGGAGGGAGAGCCACAATCAAGGCACAGTCAAATAAGAAGAGCTTGAATCTTGACCAAGAAATATAAATTGAGAAAACATTTCAGAGAAGCCATACTATATCAAACAAAAAGAATATAATGGAGGGCTGAGTACATTGCAAGATTCAGTTATTATAGCTCTTGCAACAAAATTAGTCCTGACTTACATGGTGTTGATTTCTCAGTGTGGTCTACCTTTTGGGACTGAAAACATCTTGGAGGTCTCTTCCTATGAGATAACACAGAAATACTTAAGTACAGGTGGTCGCTTGTTCAGCAATCATTTGAAATGCTAATGGTGCAGAATGTATGGTATTTATGACTTCCTTGAAATTCCAGGTGTCACAATACCCCGGTGGTCACATGATCACAGTACTGGGAATTGGCAATTGGATTTCTGACTTTTGCAGCATCCCAAAGTTACATGATTTTGATTTGTAACCTTTCTTGCTGACTTTCCACAAGCAAAGTAAACGTGGAAGCTGTAAGAAAGTTGGGAGTTGTAATCCAAGAGGTACTTAAAAACCTGGGCAGTCCTTGTTTAACTGGGAACTGCTGGAATGGTCAAATGACAGCATACTTTATAACTGCACCACTTAGCAATGGAAATTCAGGCCCTAATAACCATAGTTAAGTCAGGACAATTTGTACAGTATAATGAAATACAAGACTTACTTTTAGAATGTAAAATCTAAAATTATTTCAAAAATTATTTTTAGAAATGATATTTTACTACAAAATAAAGAGAATGAAAATACCCCTTCCTTAATAGTTCACAGATTATGTAGTGGACACGCATATTAAAGTGTTCAATCTGAATTTAATGGAAAAAGAAGAACTGGAACAACAAATCAAAAGAACAAAACAAAACTTTTTTTGAAAATGCTAATAAACCATGAAGATGGTTAGCCTACAATTTGAAAAAGGAGAAGGAGAGGAAATCGATACGTAAATTGCAAGATGAGAAGGGAGACTTATAGTATCAAAATGAGAGTAAAAAGAAAATAGTTCAGGAGTTTTACAGAAAATTATAAGATCAAGAAAAACTTTTAGAGGAAAAAATATTGCAATATTTGGGAAAAGGAGAATTACCAAAGGTATTTGAAATGGTGAAAATTATGTTAAATGAAAAAATAACAATGATGGAACTGACAGAGGTGATTAAAAGGCAAAAGAATGTTAAAACACCAGGGCCAGATGGATTGCCAACAGAAATTTATAAACACAAGATGTATTAAGTATACAATGAGGTTTACAATGAAGCACTGTTAGAAGCCAAGATACCAAAGACTTGTGAAGTAATATTATGCTAATTCCAAAAGAAAATTTGGATTTAACACAAATAAAGAATTATAGGTCAATTTCACTATTAAATGTAGACTACAAAATATTTGCTTCAATAATAAGGCAAAGACTTAAAAGGTATTTGAATGAATTTATACATCCATATCAAAATGATTTTTTACAAAAAAGACAAATTAAAAATAATGTAAGAATTATTTTAGATACATTGGAATATTAGGACACATACTCAGAAAAACAAATGGCATTGATCTTTTTAGTTGCACAAAAAGCTTTTGATAACTTTTCTTAAATAAAGTTTTATTGTTTTTTAAGACAAACATAGACAAACAAAACATAAAAACATCAAGCCATCTTCCATATATATACATACAGTGTGTCGGTTGGTTTACAAATTGTTTTCTGCTTCCACTTCGTAGTCTTCAATTACAATTACATTGTATATATCCTCATATTGTCAATCAAATATTCCTAAATACATTAATATTATTATTAATCATTTCACTATACTATTATTCATTCATGTTTTACAAGCTAATCCATATTTTATTTAATTTGTTTTGTGACAGTTCATATTATCATCTCAGATCTATCCTACAATCATTTTGTAGATATAATAAAAAATACATTTTTATATATTCATTATGTTCTAAAAATCTACATATTTCATTACCATGTTTTATTGTCTAACTATTGATAGAATAGATTCCAAATTTTATAAAATTGTTTATCATCTTGTTCTCTGATTTCAAATGTCAATCTACTCATTTCAGCACATTCCAATATTTTCTTAACAATTTCCTCCTGTGATGGTACTTTCTCATGTTTCCAGTTTTTGGCAAATACAATCCTAGCCGCTGTTAATACATTTACAATCAAGTATTTCAATTCTTTACTATATATTCCAGGTAAAATTCCCAGTAAAAACATTTCTGGTTTCAAGTCTATATGCTTTTTGTCATTTTTTTCCAACCATGTGTGGATTTTAGTCTAATATTTTTTGGCATCTGCACAAGTCCACCACATATGGTAATATGAGCCAGGTACTTGATGACATTTCCAACATTTTTCAGAATTATTCTTGAACATTCTTGCTATTCTTGTTGGGGGAAAATGCCATCTGTAAAACATCTTATACAAATTTTCTTCATATGCTGTTGACAATGTCATTTTATAATTTTGAGACCACAATTTTTGCCATTTCTCTAGATCAATCCCATATCCAAAATTCTTCCCCCAAGCAATCATAGTTTCTTTAACTTGTTCTTCTTCTAGTTTAATTTCTAATAGATATCCATACAATTTTTTAATCACCTTTTCATCAGTACCTGTCAAAATCTTATCTAAATCAGTCAGTTTATCATAGAAATCTTCTGTTTTAGAATCTTTATCATACCTTGAATATATTTGCGCATATGAAAACCAATTCATCTTTATACCTTGTTCCTCTAATTTTTGCATAGATTTAAGTTCACCCTTTTCATTCAATATTTCACCATATCTAACTGTTTGTTACTTTTTGTATATTATAGGATAAGAAAAAGCTTCAATAGTCGATAGCCAGACTGGAATTTTCAAATAACATTGCCTTTTATTCTTCTCCCAGTTTAACCACAGAGACTCCCGTATATAATGTCTTCTAAAGTACCCCTGTGTTTTAGCTCCTTTATACCATAAAAAGCATGCCACCCCAACAACAGATCATGTCCTTCTAGTGTCAACAAGCTAGCATTTCTTAATGTTATCCATTCCTTAACCCACATCAAATTTGTAGCTTGGTAGTACAACTCCTGATTAGGCAAAACAAATCCTCCTCTTATTCTAGCATCTTGCAAAAGTTTTAATTTTATTCTCGCTTTCTTACCTTGTCATATGTATTTCAACACAATTTTATTTAAATCTTCAAAATAATCTTTTCCAAGCCTAATTGGAATGGTTTGAAACAAATATAAAATTCTGGATAATATATTCATCTTGATTGTTGATATTCTCCCTATTAATGACAGTTGTAAATTTTCCCATTTCGCCAAATCTAGCGCTATCTGTTGCTTAAGTTTAACATAGTTATTCTCTTTTAGTGTACTACATCTTGCTGTCAAATGTATCCCCAAGTACTTGATCTTGTTCGTGACCTGGATTTTTAATATATCCACCAGTTCTTCCTTTTGTCTTGATAACATATTCTTTGTCAAAATCTTAGTTTTGTCTTTGTTTATTTTCAAACCAGCCACCTTCCCATATACCTCTATCTTTTCTATCAATTTTAATAATTCTTTTTTAATTTTCATCCCTTTTATTTCCTTTTCTTCTCTAATATTTCTATTTAGCGCTTCCAAGGTTAACACAAAGAACAAAGGTGACAGTGGGCACCCTTGTCTTGTTCATTTTCTTATATCAATAGAGTCTGTTAATTCTCCCTCTATCATTACCTTTGCTGTTTGGTTATGATATATAGCTTCTATTGCTTGGATGAATTTTTTACCAAAACCCATCTGTTCCAGCTGTAATAACATGAATCGCCAATTCACATTGTCAAATGCCTTCTGTGCATCTAAGAATACCAAAGCCATTTGTTTTTCAGGGTGTGCCTCATAGTATTCCAAAGTGTCCAAGATTACTCTCATATTATCTTTAATTTGTCTCTTTGGCAGAAATCCATTTTGGTCGAGTGAATAAAATTATTTAGGTATTTTTTTAAGTCTTTCTGCCAATAGTGAAGCAAAATTTTTATAATCTGCATTTAATATGGAAATAGGTCTGTAATTCTTGATTTGTAATGGGTTGGCCTCTTCTTTTGGGATAAGTGTAATATAAGCTCCTGACCATGATTTAGGAATCTTCTTCTTTGACATAACTTCATTCATAATTTCTAGCAATGGAATGATTCTTATAGTGTTTTATAAAATTCTGCCAGAAGTCCATCTGGGCCTGGTGCCTTTCCATTGTTTTGCTTCTTAAGTGCTTCAGTTAACTCCATCATTATTATATTGCTTTCTAACATTATTTCAATCTCTTTAGGTATCTGGGGTAGGTTAGTATTCTGTAAATACTGTTTAACTCTTTCATCATCAATATTCTCTTGTGTATATAGTTTCCCGTAATAGTCTGATATAATTTCGTTCTTTTCTTTACTTCCATAGCAAACTTGGCCTTGAACATCTATTAATTGCAATATTTTCCTTGATTCTTTCTCCTTTCTCAGTTTATATGCTAACCATGCAGGTGAGGGAGAGAGAGAGAAAGAAAAAGCCTACTCCCTTAAAAAAAAAAGAAGGAAAACATTAATACCAAGGCTTTTCCTTTAAAATAGAATGCAAAAGTAAAAATTAGGCTCCAAAAGCAAAAGGAAAGACAAAAGCAGGTTCCAACAGTCCAGAGACCCAAATAACTATTACAAATAATAAGCTGATAAGGAGGGGGTGTGAGGAATAGCCCAACTTAAAAAAGAGAAAAAGAACACATTGCACCTATTTAGTTATCCAAGGCTTTCATTAATTTTTATAGGTCTCTTCTCTAGAATCTTATCATCTTTTTTCTGTATACTTCAACACCAGACTCCAATTACTGATAGAAACCCAGAAGAACACCTGCAATAACACTCTCCCATGCTCTTCCCTCTATCTTATCAGACAAGCTCAGAGACCTTGAAAAGAAGTCTTGAGTTCTTTCTCAGCTTTGTCTGGTCGAAAGAGAAAAAAAGAGAAACAATATTTCTAAGCCTCTAGTTGACAGTGTTACAAAGTTTCCTCTGTTTTCACTTTCTCCCTCCTTTTCCAAACAGATTATTATAAAAAAAAAATTAAAAAGGAAAAAGGGTTTAGAAAAAAAGGCTAAAAGAGGATCTCTAGCCTAAAATATTGTAAAGACAACAAGAAGAAACAAAAATGAAAAATAAGATAGAAAAAAAGACCAATCCAGTTCAAAGTAAAAAATTGTATAGAAAGACTCCAGCAAAAAAAAGGAAAAAATTAATTTGACTTCCCGTTTAAAATCGCTGCTTAATTACTTCTGTCTGAGATTTTACAGATTCTTTCTTTTCCTTAGGGTGTCCTTTTAAATCTTAGAGTAAAGAAAAACTTCTCACCAAACCGGCACACTTTCTCTTTCTATCCTCTTCCATTTCAGAGCTTCCCAACTTCAGCAGCTTTAATGGCTGCCTCTTTGCCACTGGCAAAAAAAGCTTCTCCTGGATCTACCAGGGAGTTTGCGGTATCCCTGGGATTGATAGGATGTGCTCTTTACATTCACCATCTCTTCAGGACGGTTTAGATCCGTTTGGACCATCCAGGAGCAAATATATCGACAGTGATCTCAGACTTCCAAGATCGCATGCTGTATCGTTGAGACACCAGCTCCGCCCCGCCCAAAAAACTTTGGATAACTTAAATTGGCAATTTATGCTACAACAATTAAAGTGCAGAGAGTTTTGGTGAGAAATTTACAAATATGATTCAGATGATATATATTCTAAACAAATGGCAAAAATGATTGTGAATGGGGACTTGACAGAGAATTTTAATATAAGAAAGGGTGCAAAACAAAGATATCTACTCTTCCCATTACTATTTATATTAATATTGGAAGTGCTAAACAGAAATGTTAGACAAGATTGACCCCTTCCTCTCTGTGGCAGCCCCTCAAATATTGGAACACCGCTATCATGTCTCCCCTGGTCCTTTTCTTCACTATACTAGCCAAATCCAGTTCCTATAACTGTTCTTCATATGTTTTAGTCTCCAGTCCCCTAATCATCCTGGTTGCTCTTCTCTGCACTTTTTCTAGAGTATCAACATCTTTTTATAGTGTGGTGACCAAAACTAGGTGCACTATTCTAGATGTGGTCTTATTAAGGCTTTATAGAGTGATATTAATTATCTTGATTGTATCCCTCTGTTAATGTAATTTAGGATTGCATTGGCTTTTTTGATTGCTGCCACAAACTGCTTTAACTGGTTGTCCACTAAGACTCCAAAATCCCTCTCACAGTTACTGCTATTAAGCTTGGTTTCACCCAGTCTATATGTGTACTTTTGATTTTCTTTGCCTAAGTGTAAGACTTTACTTTTCTCTACATTAAATTTTATTTTGTTAGATAGGGACCAGTGTTCAAGTCTGTCAAGATCCATCTGGATCTTGAGCCTATTTTCTAGGAGGTTAGCTATTCCTGCAGCCAAGTATCATCTGAAAATTTGGTAAGCTCCCTTTCTATACCCTCATCTAAGTCATTTATGAAGATATTGAAGAGTACTGGGCCAAAGATGGGATCTTCTGGTACCCCACAGCTTACTTCCCTCCATGTAGACGTAGACCCATTAAGGATTATTCACTGAGTATGGTTTGTCATCCAGTTATGAATCCTTCTGGTGGTGATGCTGTCCCACATTTTTCTAGCTCACCAAGAAGTAGGATGTGGTCTACTTTGTCAAATGCCTTGATGAAGTTTAAGTATATTATATCCCCAGTATTTCGCTGGTCTATTAATTTAGACACTATGTTGAAGAATGAAATAAGATTGCTTTGGCATGATCTGTTTTTAACAAACCCATGCTAACTGTTAGTTATTACTTTACTTGTTTCTAGATGTTGGCAGATCTGTTTTTTAAATTATTTTTTCCAATATCTTCCCAGATTTTGATGTTAGGCTGATTTGTCTGTAGTTTCTTTGGTATGTTCCCTCCCCCACATTTTTGAAGATGGAAACCACATCAGCTCTTTTCCAATCCTCTGGTAGTTTCCTGGTGCTCCAGGATTTTTGAAATATGTGGTATAGTGGTTCTGAGATGACATCTGCCAGCTCCTTTAGAACTCTTGGATGTAATCCATCAGGTCCTGATATTTGCATTTGTCAAGATAAGACAGGTGTTCCCTTACTAATTTTTTGTTGATTTTAACTTTTGATTTCTAGTCTGTCTTTTACAATTATGTTTTTGGTAGGTTGGGCTATAGTTTGTTTTTGCATGAAGACTCATGCAAAGAATGAGTTAAGCAGCTTTGCTTTCCCTTTGTTTCCTGTAACTTCCTTGCCGTATTCTTAGTGGACCAACTTGATTTTTTTTTCTTGTTATTTATATGTTGGAAGAAACTTTTTTAAAAATTATCTTTGACTTTTGTTGCAAGTCTTGGTTCATTCTGAGCCTTTGCTTTCCCTATTTATTGGACCGGAAGGAATATGTGCCTATTTCTTAAAAAAGCTATCCACTGCCATAGCCGAACCTCTAAGCATAATCTTTGAAAAATCTTTCAGGACCAGCTCCTTGCCTAACCTATGGTCACAAGCCACAGTCATCCCCATCTTCAAAAAGGGAGACCCCAGTCTAGTTGAAAATTACAGACCAATCTCCTTATGCTGTGTCACTTGTCAAGTCATGGAATCAATTATTAACCAATCCATTTTCCTCCACTTAGAGACAAACAACCTACTCTCCAATAAACAATTTGGTTTCAGGAAAAAACTATCCTGTAACCTGCAATTCTTACACTGCAAAACCATATGGACTACACAACTCGACCAGGACAAAGCAATAGATGCAATCTACATAGACGTCTGTAAAGCCTTTGATTCAGTGGTACATGACAAACTACTCCTAAAACTAAAATCTTATGGTATCTCTGAACACCTTCATAACTGGATAGAAGCATTCCTGTAAAAAAAAAAAAGACAACAAATGGTCAAAATTGGGAGTGTCCTATCAAATCCTGTAACTGTCAATAGTAGTGTCCCCCAAGGCAGTGTTCTAGGACTAACTCTCTTTATATTCTACATAAATGACCTCTGTGATCATATTAAGAGCAACTGTGTATTCTTTGATGACGATGTAAAGCTATTCAACACCACCGACAATACTGCTACACTTCAAAAAGACCTTGACTATATATCAGAATGGTCAAACAAATGGCAACTTCAAATCTCAACAAATAAATGTTCTGTCTTACATATTGGCAAAAAACAAACATACCAGAAAATAAAATACAGGCTGAATAGTCAAGACCTCGTTGATGATCTAAAACACTGTCAAGGACCTTGGAGTACTCATCTCAAATGATCTAAGTGCTAGAGACCACTGCAACTACATAGCCAAAAAGGCATTAAGATTTGTTAACCTAATCCTACATAGCTTTTTCTCTGGTAATATTACACTACTAACTAGAGCATACAAAACATTTGCTAGACCAATTCTTGAATACAGCTCATCAGTCTGGAACCTGCATTATGTATCTGATATGAATACAGTTGAGAAAGTCCAGAAATATTTCTCAAGAAGAGTTCTCCACTCCTCTACCCATTGTAGAATATCTTATGCCACCAGATTTGAAATTCTAGACCTAGAAAATCTAGAACTACGCTGCTTTTGGTCTGACCTAAATACAGTATATAAAATCATACATTGCAATGTCCTACCTGTCAATGAATTCTTCAGCTTCAACCATAACAATACAAGAGCACACAATAGATACAAAATCAAGGTAAACCGCACCAAGCTTGATTGCAGGAAATATGACTTCAGCAGCAGAGTGGTCAATATCTGGAATACTCTACCTGACTCTGTGGTTTCTTCCCCAAACCCCAAAAACTTTAACCTTAGGCTGTCTCCTCTTGACCTCACCCCTTTCCTAAGAGGTCTGTAGGGGGCGTGCATAAGCGCACCAATGTGCCTACCATCCCTGTCCTATTGTTTCTTTTAATTTTTTATTTTTCTTATATGTATCCATGTATCCATAACTATGTTTTTTACTTATACCTATTATCTTGTAAGCAATTGACAAAAATATATAAATAAAATAAAATAAAAAATAAATAAATTCTGCCTCTTTCCGTTTGTCCCTCTTTCCATTTTTTGTATGTGTCCTTTTTGTCTTTCAATTTGTCAGGGAGATCTTTGTACAGCCATGCTGATTTCTTCTTGGATTTCTTGTTTTTCTTTCTCAGTGGTATTGTGCTGGTCTGGGCTTTCATGAACATATTTTTCAGAATTTTCCAAGCTTCTTGAGTTGTTTCCTCCTTTAGGATTTTCATCCGTGACCTTTCCATGTTCTTTCTTGAGTTTATTAAAATCAGCTCCTTTAAAATCTAAGTCTCAAGTATCTTTATGTTCTTTATGTTCTTTTTCTTATGTTGGGGTTACATTGAATTCTAGTATGACAAAGTCCAGTGGGTCTAAGACCAATGGGTCTAAGTCTACATGGAGGGAAGTAAGCAGTGGAGTGCCACAAGGTTCTGTCTTAGGCACAATAGTCTTCAATATCTTCATTAACAAATTAGATGAGGGAATAGAAGAGTTACTTACCAAATTTTCAGATGAGCTGGCAGATATAGCTAACACCTAAGAAGATAGGATCAAGATCCAGATAGATCTTGACAGACTAGAACACTGGGTCGTATCTAACAAAATGAAACTCACTGTTGAGAAAAGTAAAGTCTACATTTAGGCAAGAAAAACCGAAAGTACACATATAGACTGGGTGAAACCAGGCTTAATAGCAGTAACTGTGAGAGGAATCTTGGAGTCTTAGTGGACAACCAGCTAAATATGAACCAGCAGTGTGCAGTAGCAGCCAAAAAAGCTAATGCAATCCTAAGTTGCATTAACAGAGGGATACAATCTAATACCACTCTATAAAGCCTTAGTAAGACCACACCTAGAGCACTGAATCCAATTTTGTTCACCACATTATAAAAAATATTGTTGAGACTCTAGAAAAAGTGCAGAGAAGAACAACCAGGATGATGAGGGGACTGGAGGCTAAAACCTACAATGGATGGTTGCAGGAATTGGCTTGGCTAGTCTAGTGAAGAGAAGGACCACAGGAGACAGGAGAGCAGTCTTCCAATATTTGAGGGGCTGCCACAGAGAGGAGGAGGGGTCAAGCTATTTCCAAAGTACCCAAAGGCAGACAAAGAACAATAGATGGAAACTGACCAAGGAGAGATTCAACCTGGAAATAAGGAGAAACTTTCTGACACTGAGAACAATCAACCAATGGAACAGGTTGCCCTTAGAAGTTGTGGGAGTGTCATCACTTGAAACTTTCAAGAAGAGATTGGATTGTGATTTGTCAAAAATAGTGTAGTGTCTCCCACTTGGGCAGGGGGTTGGACTAGATGACCTACAAGGTCCCTTCCAACTTTGATTATCTGTTATCTTTCATTTTCATCCAAGCTTCCTGCAGTTTCTATTTCTTCTATCACTTGTCCTCTGTTTGTAAGAATAATGGCTGTATGACTGTCCCTCTGGTTTCACTCTCTACCTTTTGGACAACAAAGTTGTCAGCTAGGTTGGTTAAAAACTTATTTGAAACTTATTTCCCTTGGTGCAGAATTAGTCTTCCAATTGATGTCAGGGTAATTGAAGTTCCCCATTATATATTGTAGTTTGTTTCCTAATATATTTGTTAGTTGGTTAGCAAATAGGACATCTATTTGTTGTGCTTGATTGGGTGGTTTCTGCACTATTATGCATACAGACTTACTTGCCACCACACTTGATTTTGAAACTGATTCCCCTCTTTCACGATTGCTGTTTCTCTGGATTTGTATATATGCAGAGATTGCAAAGCATGTGCCACAGCATGGACTGCATTATAAATATTGTAACTCTGACTACTCATTAGTGTTTCAAACACAGATGTGGGAAGAGTCTCAAGCCTCTCCTGTCCACTACATTTCTTCTCAGTGGTCTCAATTTTTGAGTTTGGGAAGAAACAATTGAATGCTTGCTCCCAGAAATCTTTTCAAAAATGATCATGCTGATTGTTATTGTTTGGATTCAAGTTTTGAATAAAATCTTGGAAATCTTGATGTGCTTTGTGTGAAGTGCGAAGGTTAAAGCACCCTGTAGAAAGTGGATATCCCAAAATTTATGAACGGCAATTGAAGTGTAATTTGTCTGAGCTGTAATAAGCCAGATCTTATTCTTCTTTGGTATATCCTCCACCTCTGAAGAAGACTTCTCAGAACTGATATGGACTGAGTTTCACCATATAAGATTATCACATTGGCTGTACTGTTCATGAGAACATGGTATATATGTAATCCTTCATCTATGGTATCAGTAAAATCACTGTAAAAAGATACATTTGGTAACTCTGCTATGAATTCAATGCAGATGCCATGCTTGGAAAATGTGGGGAGCACCTCCTGGACAATTTTTTCTCCTTTTTTCTCCTTTACTACAAGAATTCCAATCCAGATCCATTTTAAATACAGCAATAATTGCAGGAGGCCCTTATTTTGGTGGGATTCATTTGGAAACATCTGCTGGAAGAAAACTGCTTGAGTCTCTTTATTCATGACTGGAGCAGAGCCATAGGTCAACTATATAAAGGTAAACATATGCAATTAAAACATCTATGTGAGCCTCTGAAAACATATATATATTTGTTTGCCAAGTTTTTAAAATTTATATATAAGTATTTTGAATATGGTGTATTGTCCTGACATACCATTTTACAAAAGAAAGGGGAAAAAAGAAATAGTACCATATATACTGATAGCAATAATAATAGTATAATAAAATTATTCTAACCATATTTATAATCACAGTAATGACCAAAATTGTGGAAACCTTTTGAGAAAAGTTTATTTTTATGCCATCACTACCAAACAGGGAGATCTTGGTCTCATCACTCCAAATAACACTGTCCCATTGTTCCTCTATCCAGGTAACATGAGTTTTGCCCAGTTTAGTCTTTTCAACCTTTGTTTGAGAGATAAAAATGGCTTTTTTCATGTAATTCTAGATTTTAGGCCAAATTACTGCAGTCTGCGTCAAACAGTCCTTTCACTCAACTTCACATTGCATTGCAACATTTCATCTTGTATACACCCATATGATTTTCTTCTGTCACATGCCATGTCTTAATTCTTCTATCATCACTTGCTGTTGTGCACCTTTTCCTGCCTTTACCAGTGTGATTTTGTAGTGACTGAGTCTCCTTATACCTCTTCAAAAACTTAGAAATGCCACGTTTGGTTAAGTTTCCACCAATTTTTCTTCTAATTTCCTTATAACTGTAGCCTTGTTCACTTAATAATAATTTTTTACATCACTTTCTGGGTGACCAATCAACTCTTTGCACCATTACTTTAACGTTATTATGTTTCACCAGCTCATTAAATAAAAGAGCACAAAAAACCCAGCCACTTATTAGTGATCACATAACACACTGACAAATGTCCTCCTCTCAGCTTCAATACATGACATCAATAACTGAATCCTACTGTGATCTGACTGGCTCATTGCTAAAACAAGATAACACCTCATTGATTCTCTAAACACTCATGCTGATTGGCTACAATCAGATGAAGGAAAGCTACCTAAGCAAGTTGTGCTTCCTTTTTCTTATTATTTGGCTATAATCTTTAATAGAATACAGGTAATTGAAGCAACTTTGTTGCACTGTATTCTTGATTAAATTATATTTCCATTGATATATAATTTTATACTACTTCAAAAAAAAGTAATTAGCCATCAAACCTCAGAAATACACTTTTCCCAAATGTTTTCACAATTTTGACCACTACTGTATATTAACTTATATGTAATCCTATTGATTATATTATCATACTTGTAGTTACAAACAGCGTTCAAGTTTATTTTATACATAACAATACTCTTTCTTCATCTAATGTCCACCTCTTATCTCTAACCATTGATAAAATCTATTCCACATTAAATAATACTCTGTATCTCCTATCTTTTATTTTCAATGTCAATCCATCCATCTCTGCACAATCCAATATTTTCCAAATTATATTTTCATTGGAGGGAATGTTCTCATTTTTCCAATATTGTGCAAATACAATTCTCGCTGCAGTCAGTACTTGTAATATTAAATTTATAGTCCCTTTGTTATAGTTTTCTGGTATTATAACAAAAATATTTCGGGTTTCAAAACTATACTCTGCTTAATCATCCAACCATGTATTTTCGCCCAATATTTTCTTGCTTTCATACACGTCCACCACATATGATTGTGATGGCAAACCTATGGCATGAATGCCAGAGGTGGCATGTAGAGCCTACTCTGCAGGCATGCAAATGGTCAACCCAAATCAGCGTTGATGCACATGAGCCTGTCCCTCCCACAGACCAACTGGTTTTTTGGTCTCTGCCGCACATACCTGGGGGGCACACGTAAGAATACACGTGCATGTGGGGGGCTCCTACCTGGGGGATGGGGCACATGTAGGAATACATGTGCATGTGGGGGGCTCCTGCACAGGGATGCACATGCATGCACAGGGTGGGGGCAGGGAACATGCACAGGGGACGTGCATGTATTGCATTTTGGGGGTTTGTGCATGCATGCTTTGGGCACTCAGTGCCGAAAAGGTTAGCCATCACTGACATATGATAAAATAGGTACCTGAAGTCTGATTACACTTCCAACATTTGATGGACATGTTGTTAAACATTTTTGCTACTGTGTTTTTCACAAAATAAGGCCAGGCCTTTTTTTTTTTTTTTTTTTGACCCCTGAAAAAATGACTAGGCCGTAGTTTCAGGGGTGACTTAATTCCCCCCCCTGCATCCTCGGGTGGGTGGGCAGTGACAGCTTGGATGTTGACCTCGGCGTTGGTGGGGCATTTCGTATCGGGAGACCTTCCACCACCATTGCTTTCCCTTCTCCCTTGCTGCGGCGGCATTTAGAGCAACACCGTGGCATTTGGCACAGCCACGTGCGGCCAGCCAGGGCTCCTCCCTGCAACTGGAGTCCGGCAAAGACACTCGGCTTCAGGCGCTCCTGTCGCCGCTTTCCCTTTGCCTTCGAAGGTAAAGCCAATTATTTTAAAAATGACGCCCTAATACAACAAAGACTCCCCTGCCCGAGAGGGCAGGCCAACCCCTGTGCGGAGGCGAATCTCCCGGGGCCACAGTGCAGGATCGACCCACCTCTGGAAAAGTGCCCAGCCGCCATCCCTGCCTGGCGCTGGGCAGAGCGCGAAGAGCTTTGCCTGGGGTGACCAGCGCATCTGACAGGTGGGCCTTCCTTCCCGGCAGCAGAGCTCTCACCAAGGCAGTGAGCACCTCCCTGCCGGACCCTCTGCTCATCCTGCCAGGGCCGTGCCAGAGCCGTGCAGGCCGGGCAGAGCCAGGAATGCGAGCTGCGGGTGCGTGCACACCTGCCAAGCAAAAGAGCCGGGCTGACCTGAGCTTGGCTTCCTTCCCAAGTCCCTCCAGTGTGAACCTGAAGGGGCCACTGGGAGAGGCTGCCCGAGGCAGTGATAGCACCCACCCATCCGCGGACAGGGAGGCAAGGTGATGGCAGCGCTGCTTCCCTGACTGACAGAGAGAGCCCGAAGCCGCCTTCCTTTCCACCCTTCGCCCAGCCCGTCCCCATCCCCATGCATCTCCAAATGCGGCAGCAGCTCCAAACGCTGCAGCGGAATGGGCATCAGGCAGAGGCGCTGACTCGGCAGGGCTCAGCTCGGAGGAGGACGCGGCACAGGCCGTGGCCTTGCCTCCCTGTCCATGGATGGGTGGGCGCTATCACTCCCTTGGGCGGCCTCTCCCAGTGGCACCTTCGGGTTCGGGCTGGAGGGACTTTGGAAGGAAGCCAAGCTTGGGTCAGCCCAGCTCTTTCGCTTGGCAGGTGGGCGTGCACCCGCGGCTCACTTTCCCGGCTCTGCCCAGCCTGCACGGCTCTGGCACAGCCCTGACGGGATGAGCAGAGGGTCCAGCAGGGAGGCGCTCGCTGCCTTGGGTGATTTTTGCAGGGAGCCAAAGTGGGTCCCCCGTAAAGTTTTTGGCAAAAACAGTGTCTCCTACCCTGAAGGCCCGGTGCTTGCTGCTGGAGCCAAGGGGTTTTTCTGGGGTGTAAGCAGGGTGCAGGCGGTCCAGAGGTGACCTGAGTCTTCTGCCCATTAGCAGTTCTGCTGGGCTTTGTTGGTGGTGGTGTTCAATGTGATGTGTTGTATTAGAAGCATTTTGGCGACTTTCTCGTGGATGTTGCCATGTTCCATTTTTTGAAGAGTTTTTTTTGTAAATTGAACCATGCGTTCAGCTCTACCATTCGCCGCCGGTTGAGCTGGCGATGTCAATGCGTGTCGGATGCCGTGGTCTGCCAAGTATTGTTCAAAAGCCAAGGTGGTAAATTGTGGGCCATTGTCAGATACCACATCTGGCAGACCATGCGTAGCGAAAAGTTTATTTAATTTCTTGATGACAGCTTCTGTGGTGGTTGTCTTCATTTTGTTCACTTCGAGCCAATTTGAGTAAGCGTCAACTGTGATTAAGAAGGTATGCCCCTTGGTCAGCCCTGCGAAGTCAATATGGATGCACGACCAAGGGCCTCTGGGTGTCTCCCATTCTAATGGTGGGGCTTTTGGGGGAGCCGAGCGAGTCTCTTGGCATCTGTTACAAGCAGCGACCCAGGTTTCAATTTGCTTGTCCATGCCTGGCCACCAAGCATAGCTCCTGGCCAGGGCTTTCATACGTACAATGCCAGGGTGCCCGTAATGCAGCAAGTCTAAAACTTTTTTTTGTACTGTCTCCGGTA
Source organism: Notechis scutatus (assembly GCF_900518725.1). The sequence continues at coordinate 7,633 of NW_020717391.1, read as the reverse complement.
TTACTACTCGGTCTCCCCACAACACGCAACCCCTTTGTGAAAAGAGTTCAGTTTGCTGGTTTTTAAACGGTTTTAAAAGTTTGTTTTGCTCGTTTTCTGGCCATCCCCTCTCCACCCAGCTGAGAACTTGTGCCAAGCGTTTGTCCTTTCTAGTCTCGTGGGCGATGTCTTGCGCAGTTACTGGTGGCATGGGTATCATTTCAATTTGCAAAATGGGTAATGTGGGTGCTGGGTCATCCTGCAAGTCTGGCAAGGGGGAGCGGCTTAACGCATCGGCATGCGAAATAGTCTTGCCCGGGCGATGTATTAATTGGTAATTATAAGTGGCAAGAAATTCAGACCATCTTGTCATTCTAGGTGACAGGATGTGTGGAGTGGGTTTGTTACCCGCCAATATGCCAAGTAGGGGCTTATGGTCTGTAATAATGGAAAATGTCCTACCATAAATGTATTCGTGGAATCTCTTTACTGCGGAAACGATGGCGAGGACTTCTTTGTCCAGCTGGCTGTAATTCCTCTCTGGCTTGGACAAGGTTCTGGAAAAGAATGCAATGGGAGTTTTTGTTCCATTTGGCAAAATGTGGCTCAGGATGGCGCCAACACCAAAGGGTGATGCGTCGCAAGTAACAGTCAATGGTAGTGTTTCATTATATTGAATGAGGACTGCGTCTGAAGTCAAAAGGTTTTTTATTTGTTGAAATGCATGCTCTTCTCGCCGTCCCCATATCCAGGAAGCCTTTTTATCAAGGAGTCTATGCAGGGGTTCCGCGACAGTTGCTTTCTGGGGTAGGAAAATGTTATAGAAATTAATGAGTCTGAGGAAAGCTTGGAGGTCTGTTTTGTTTTTTGGTCTGGGGGCTTCTTTGATGGCTTTTAATTTTTTGTCAGTAGGGTGAATTCCTTGTTTGTCAAGGAGGTATCCAAGAAATTCAACCCTTTCAGTACATAATTGGCACTTCTCCTTTTTTACCTTGAGGCCGGAGTCTTTAAATTTCTGTAGGACTGCCCTCAATCTTTTTTCCAATTGTTTTTTAGTAGGGGCTGCTACTAAAATGTCGTCGAAATAGGGCACGGCTCCTTTAATTCCCCGCAGCAATCTTTCCATTAGGCTTTGGAAAACCCCCGGTGCGACGCTGACCCCAAATTGGAGTCGGTTACATTTGAATGCCCCTCTATGTGTCACGATTGTTTGGGCTTCAGCAGTTTCAGCATCGACCGGTAGTTGTTGATAGGCTTGTGCCAGGTCGAGCTTTGCAAAGATTCTGCCATTGCCCAGTGAGTGTAGGAGGTGCTGGACTACTGGCACAGGGTAGGCACTTTGCTGCAGGGCATGGTTGAGGGTGGCCTTGTAGTCTCCACAAATTCTCAGGGAACCATCTGGCTTGATGGGGGTGACAATTGGTGTTTCCCATCGGGCATGGTCAATAGGTTCTAATACACCTTGTGCTATGAGCTTATTTAATTGCTCATCTATCTTAAGCTTAAGTGCAAATGGCACTCGGCGCGGTGTGAGGCGGATGGGAGCGATGTCAGGACTAAGATTAAAGGAGATTGGGGACCCCTTGTACTTGCCTAAGGTGTCATCGAAGACCTCTTGGAAGTCCCAAATGAGTGCTGCTTCCCAGTCTTCATTATCTGTATGGTTGATGCCTGCCATTTCGATGCCCAGCAGTGCGAACCATTGCAACCCAAGTAGGCTGGGTCGGTCTTTATCAACGATTGTGAGTGGTAGGATGGTGGTGTGGTTTTTGAAGGAAACTTTAAAATGTCCAGTGCCAGCGACCGGAATGCGGTTGCCTTGATAGTCTCTCAATATTAGTGTCTGGTCGCTTAGCTCTTGGCGGCGTATGCTGGGAATTAGTCGTTTTATGGTCCTCCAGGAGACCATAGAGAGGGAAGAGCCAGAGTCTACTTCCATGGTGCAAGGTTGATTCTCGATGGTGACCTCCACACGGATCTTCCGTGTGTCTATCGATGAAGCGTGGCCGATGATGACTGTTTGGTGCGTTTCTTCTCTTCTTGGTGCATCGATGAATTTCCTGGGTTGACTGTCCCAGTTCCATCTGCTGTCATTTGGGCGGTCCCAGTTTATGGTGGGGGTGACATCTATTCTTCTTGGGCTGTTCCCCCAGCGTCGGGGGCTGAAATTTCGTTTGTTGTGGCATACTTTGGCAATATGCCCTCATTTTTCGCAAAAATGGCAAACAGCGTCCAAGAACTTGCATTCGGAATGTGGGTGATTTCCTCCGCAGCTGGCACATTGGTATCCCGACTTACGACCATGCTGGTCTTGCCGCTCGCATTCCGATTGAAGTCTGTGAATTTCTTCCTCTTCACTGTCAGAAGGAGATTCGATGTTGCTGTGGTGGGTGGATGCTGCGTGTTTTTCTGATGTGGTTGTCGCCTCACTGGTGGATTGGCGGTTGGTTCCGTTTGAACGCCGCATTCATGCCGCTGATTTACGGGTGGCTTCGGCTACGGTGTTGGCAAGGGAGATGTCCCCTTTAGCCATCAACCTGCTTTGGAGTGTTGGGTCTTTCAGGCCGAGGACGACTCAGTCACGCATGGCCTCATCTAGATTGGCGAATCCGCATAAGCCTCCTAGGTCCCTCAGGTCGGCTACGAACTCTCCAATGTTCTTGCCCTCACACTGATCCCTCTGGTAAAAGTCATGTCTATGGATGAGAGTTGGCACCACCGGAGCGTAGTGGTTCCGGAGGATGGGAGCTAGGGTATCCCAATCCATTGTCTTGATATCTGCGGGCTTCGCGAGTGCCTTGGCCATTTTAAAAATGGCGGGCCCGCAGTGCGTTAGAAAGACCGCTCGCTTCTTGCTGCCGGTAGCGTCTTTTAAGTTGTTGGATTCCAGGAACATTTGGAAGCGATCAATGTAGGACTCCCAGTCCTCGCTGGCTGGGTTGAATGGTGCGGGTGGCACGGCACTGCTGGCCATCTCGCTGGTCGTCTCTGCGCTGTTTGCCACATGCTAATCAGTCTAGTTGTCTCAGAATCCCATCCTCATCGCCAGTGTTAAGTATGGTCAGTGGGTCCCATTGAGAGGCGAGGCTCAAGTAGTGAACAACAGCTATTTATTAAGGAAGCAGATTCTGAGATGAGAATCCTAGCCGCAGCAGCTCTTTTTATAGAGCTGGCCACGGCTAGGCAGCCTATGACAGACTTTTGAGCTTGCCGCGCTTGGTTTTACCCAATCGCGGCAAACCATATGCGAATCAATCAGGATTGCTTTATATCATCCAATCACGGCCCGGCTCTTCCGGACCAATAGGAATGCAGGCCTACAAGCCTGCTAGTATGGAACAGTAACAACTTCATCAATTAAGCCATGCATACCTGTATATTAATAGATATTTAGATGTGATTTGTTATAAATGGAGGTTTGATGTCTATTTCAACTATTTCAACTTTACTAGGAAACTTGAAGTAAAGTATAATTTTACATAAAATAAACCTAGACATTCTACTTTAGATGTTCTTTTCTGGAGTTTTTGTCATTAGAGGAAAATATTTCAAGCTTCATGTGATTTACCAAAAAGGTTCAGAATTTGACAATAAATTAATGATGTACTTACATAAGTCCATCATGAAATGCCTGAGAAGGATCTTGAATGAAAACAATGGGACTAGAAGATGCAAAGAAGGCAGAAATAATGCCAGCAATACTAATGTCTCCAAGCTGATTATAGGTGTGCCGAAAAGGAAGAGGCTCCTGAAAGTCACACTGAAGGCTAGGATTCTTGCACTCCACTTCAGGCAATGCTATTAATAATAACTTCATGAATACTAACATCTTCCATGAGTGTCTTCTTTCTGTGTACAAATGCCTCTCTCTGCAACAAGATGTTTGAAGTAGATCAGACAGATCTACCGTCTGGAGATGTTTTTCAGACACAACTAGAGAGTGCAAAATACTAAAAAATCAGCAGACAGAGCTTTGGGGCTCCAAACCATGAGTTGGAATAGGATGAGGACAATAAATACCATTATTCAGTGTTAGTTGGTCTTATTTTTATAGAGTCCCATAGGATTTGGGAGAGATGAATTGGTTAATTTCAAAATGATAGTAAGACAGTCACATATATGAACAAATTCAAAACATGTGAGGACTTGCAGAGGCAGGAATGTATGAGCGACATGACAAAAAAATACAATCATTAGATCCATAAAGTGAAATGGATATGTAAATATATGTATCTGTAAAGGCATTACTATAATTCTATTCTGTTCTGTTCTGTTCTGTTCTATTCTGTTCTGTTCTGTTCTGTTCTGTTCTATTCTATTCTATTCTACCCATCCCTCATTATGATATTGTAAGCATTCAATAATATTTAAGACAGTCTTCACATTATTTCATTGCTGTCTTTTTAACTGAAAGCCTGCTTGATCTTCATGTATATATGCCTGTAAAATCTCCTTTAGTCTTTCTGTCAAAATGGCAGCAAAGAGTTTTTAATCCATGTTTAATATGTGTAAAGGCATTACTATTATTCTATTCTATTCTATTCTATTCTATTCTATTCTATTCTATTCTATTCTGTTCTGTTCTGTTCTGTTCTGTTCTGTTCTATTCTATTCTATTCTATTCTATTCTATTCTATTCTATTCTATT
>NW_020717390.1:66385-86197 GCF_900518725.1 Notechis scutatus | reverse complement strand
GAAGGAAGGAAGGAAGGAAGGAAGGAAGGAAGGAAGGAAGGAAGAAAGAAAGAAAGAAAGAAAGAAAGAAAGAAAGAAAGAAAGAAAGAAAGAAAGAAAGAAAGAAAGAGGGAGGGAGGGAGGGAGGAGAAAGTAAATGAGATATATTATGGATGGATAGATGGAAGGAAGGAGGGAGGGAGAGAGAAAAAAGGAGAGGAAGGAAGGACATAAGCCCTGGCTTCAGAAGACTTTGAAGCAGCACAGCAATCTAGGGCTGGCCTACAAGGGATCTCAGAGGTCATCTAGTCCAACCCCCTGCTCCAGCAGGAGATCCATACAGAATCAAAAAATAGCAGGGTTAGAAGGGTGTGTGTGTGTGTGTGTATGTGTGTGTGTGTGTGTGTGTGTGTGTGTGTGACTGTCAAAACACCAAAAACAGGCCAAGTAGCTGTGTGGATGTCATTCGTAAATTAGAACACTTGCTAAGCAACTGGCCACTAAGCGAGGACCTGGTCATTAAGCAAGGACCACTTAAATTTGAGTTGCCAGACACATGCCACCTGCCTGGGCCTTGCCTGGGCCTCTCCAGGCCTTGGAAACTGGCAAAAAGCACTTGCTAAGCAATTGGCCACTAAGCGAGGACCTGGTCCTTAAGCGAGGACCACTTAAATTTGGATTCGCCAGCCACATGGCCACCTGCCTCCCCAGGCCTTGGAAACCAGCAAAAAGCACTTGCTAAGCAATTGGCCACTAAGCGAGGACCTGGTCATTAAGCGAGGACCACTTAATTTTGGGTTGCCAGCCACATGGCCACGCCCACCCCAATCACATGACCACGTAGCCATGCCCACCCGTCACATGACCACATAGCCATGCCCAATCAGCAAACCACTCCCACCCCATTCACATGACCACCAAACCACACCCACAAATTAGGCCACACCCACAGAACCAGTTGTTAAGAAATTTGAATCCCACCCCTGCTTAAAACGGTCATTAGGGCAGAGAACTGGTTGTTAAATTATTTGAATCCCACCACCGCTTTTAACACAGTAATTTTTTTCACTTTCTCTGAATGTACAACAAAAGATTTCTTCCCATTCTTTATCTATATAATCAAATCTTTCATGTCTCTGATCAGCAAAAATTCATTGTTACAAGGAATAACAACATAAATATTTTAAATTTCACCAAATAAAACAACTTTACACTTTTTCCCTTTGCTTTGACCTTTAATCTCTTTACATAGTCTCCTAGAACTTGATTTTGTTTCATTTGCTCTTTATCTCTATCAGAAAACCCTTCAAGACTTTAACAAGGTTCTTCTTTAAATCCAAGCTAAAAAGTCATCCATTGCCCTTCTGTTTTGTTATTTGTGTATTAGTTAATAAAGCATAAGCTGATTTCATTTGTATATCTAGGGTAACACTTTTTTTCCATATCATTGTTGTGATCTGTCTTTTTAGATACACATTCCAATCAGCCACAATCTCAGTTTTATCCAGAAAAGCTTTTCCTCTTACACAATCTCTGTTAAATCCAGATTTATGATAGACAATCTTAAGAATAATTTTTGAGTAAATTTTGAGCAAATATCCTTGCGTTTTTCCAAAGTTAGACTATTTTCCTCCATTGTGTATTAATGGGTCTCTAATCCTTTAATTATAATTTTAAGTTCTTTCTGATTCCCTCTAGTGTCCAACTTTCAAAGTCCCATCTTACCATATTTTCCCAATCAACAACATTTCCCATAGGAAGATTTCTTGCACTTAATTTCAAAATCTTCATATATTCTATACAACAAAATTTCTTTTGGTGAGGATTGAAGGAGAATCACCCAGTGTAATCAAAGTTACTATTCTGAAGGATCCTACTATCCAGAAAGCAGTTCACAAGCAATTTACATAAATGATTAAGAAAGGAAATTTGCCCAAACAGGACTGACAGTGACATTTGCAAAGGTGGGCACACCCTTATCACCCAGTACTCTAAACTTGTCTTACATTCTCTTCATGGGGAGCTGTTCTTTGGAGTGCTTGGGGATGATCCTGAGTCCTTTTTTTTTTTTTTTTTGTTCACAGAGAAATTCCAAGTTTGCCATTGCTTCTCTGGAAGTTCGGTAAATGCAAATTATTCAATGATAATAATACTCATCTCTAATGATCTAAGTGCTAGAGCCCACTGTAACTACATAGCCAAAAAGGCATTAAGAGTTTTTAACCTAATCCTGCGTAGCTTTTTCTCCAGTAATATCACACTACTAACTAGAGCATACAAAACATTTGCTAGACCAATACTTGAATATAGCTCATCAGTCTGGAATCCGCATTACATATCGGATATTAATACAGTCGGGAACGTCCAGAAATATTTCATGAGAAGAGTTCTCCACTCCTCTATTCATAGCAGAAAACCTTATGCCACCAGACTTGAAATTTTATACCAAGACAACCTAGAACTACGCTACCTTCGGTCTGATCTAAGTATAGTACATAAAATTATCTACTGCAATGTCCTACCTGTCAATGAATACTTCAGCTTCAACCACAACAATACAAGAGCACACAATAGATACAAACTCAAGGTAAACCGCACCAAACTTGATTGCAGGAAATATGACTTTAGCAACAGAGTGGTCAATGTCTGGAATACTCTAACTAACTTTGTGGTGTCTTCCCCAAACCCCAAAAACTTTAACCTTAGACTGTCTACTATTGACCTCACCCCTTTCTTAAGAGGTCTGTAGGGGGCGTGCATAAGTGCACCAAAATGCCTACCGTCCCTGTCCTATTGTTTCTTTTTTATTCGTATCCATTTCATGTATTCAAAACCATGCTTATAGTTATACCTGTTATCTAATACTTGCTTGACAAATAAAATAAATAAATAAATAAAATAATAATCAAAATGCTACACATAGGAAGGCAAGTCTTTCTTGAATGTAGATGGAAACTAAAGTACTTAATGTAGATTAGCAATTACCTTGCAAGTCAATATTTATATTAAAGCAGATTCCCAAAATCCTCAGCAGAAGAAATTTTAAGGGATCTTTACAGTATTAAAGGAAGTTAGTAAAAAATTGATGAGAAAGTTCAAGAAGTGATAACAATATGACATAAGCCACCCAAACAACAAAAAGGGTGCAGTAAATTTCAGATAAAATCTTGTCATAAAGTGTAAAAAAATTAAAGTATATGAGAATTCTCAAAGAATGACCAAACATTATAGACCTATAAATCTACACACAGCTGCAGATTTTTTAATCAGTATAATTACTGTCATATCTGCACATTGCTGAGTGAACATTTATAAACTTCTGAATTCATTCCTAGGAAATGACCTCCTCCCTCAAAAATTAGACTATCTACGAGAATCTCAGCACTTAATAGCTAAGAAAGTATCTTACATCCTCCAGAAAACTATCTTTATACCATTTTGATTATAATCACAGATAGAATTGTATCTTAGAAACCAGAAGAGAAGAGAATATGGTTAAATATCACAACTGTATTTATCTTTCCATGGATACTTTTTTAGAATTCAAGAGAAAGTAACACATACCAAACTGTAAAAATAATACTGATCACTCACCGTAGTATTTCTAGTTTACAGACTTGATGTTGGAGTCCCTCACACAGCAATTCCACTGCTTTCTCATCTGTGTCCTCGAGAAACAACTGTAACTCTTTCAATTTCTGGTTTTTCTTGAAGACTTCAGTAAGATGCCTGCTGCAGGACTCTGTGAAAGACCATCCAATGAACCTGAAAAATGCAGCAACTATTCAGAAGAATTCAAATGATATCTTCTAGTTAGCAGTAATAGCAGATATAAAAATAGATGGTACAGACAATAGTAATTAAAAGCAATTAAAAGCAATAATTATGGGCATATAATCCACAGATCTAAAGTATCATGTGGTTAGATACAGACACTACATTAAAATATCCTATAAATAATATGTAGATTATATGTCAAAGTAAAAAATAAGTTCTAGAATGCAAATATTGGAGTTGGCACATTTCATGTGTTCAGCTGTAATTTAAAATGTATTCCAAATAGAATGAATTTCTAAATCTAATTTAATTTTAAAATAAGAAGTTAATTTAGACATCAGAGTATATCCCCACAATTTGGTTAGCCATTGTTCATCAAAGGATATCAAACATCATTTTCAATTTTTATTTTTATTTTTATTTGTTATCTATATTCCAAATAGAATGTAATTCTAGGCTTCTGGTGATGTGTCCCTCGCTTATGGACTGAAGACCGTGATCGTCCGCAACTTTGATCTTTGCTCTCCTGTCGGAGGGCTCCGATCATCCCGATTTGAGGCCAGAGCCACCCTGTAGGGGTGGTGAAGAAAGGGGAGATTGCCAGCTGGGTCGAGGGGAGCCATATCTTCCCTCCTTGGATTGGCAAACACTCCCCTTCGAAGACTGCCCCTTAAGGGGGGTGAAATATGGCCACCCTGAAGAGGAAGAGCTAACTGGGATAAGATTGTGCAGGAGCGGTGAAGAAGAGGAAGGCAATAAAACCAGGATAATTTGGCCCAACATTCAAATACAAGGTACCCCAGAATTAAAATTATAAGAATTTTAAAGAAAGACAATTAAAGCGGCAGACATAGAAAGTGAAGAAAAAAATGTTTTTGACAGCTGAGAGTGGCTTTGAACCGTGAAAGGAAGAAGCCGGAGGAAGATATTTGCTTAAACTGGATAAATATACTTTTGACACCAAACAGGCATAACTAAACTAAATTTGAATGTGTCAAAGGGAAAAATAAAAAATAGTAATTGATACCTGGTGTCAGCTTTGAAATTCAGCTGCCACATAATGGAAGGGGGGTGGAGGAGTTGAAAAGTTCAAGGTTATTCTCTATGTCGTACTAAGAAATTCCAGTTGCAGTTAATTGGTTCTCATGATCTATGAAGTGTAGAAGTGGAAGGAGAAAAGGTGGATTCTGTGTAATCCGCAAAAATACTTTCACTTTGGGAAATGGCCTTAGACGTACCAGATCTGTTCCTAAATAAACCAATTGGAGAGAATATGTCTCGGAGTGATTGATATCATGGAGACTTTCTGGATGCCTTACATTTATTTCCCAAATCTACTTTTATTTTTTGAAGGGGTTTGGCTGATACCCCAGAGGTCTTTTCCCAGAGATGGAGAAAGATCAACAATCAGCGAAAGTTGGAGATGTGCAGGAGGGAGCATGTGGGGGCCCTCCCTCCGGAGCATTAACTGGATCTGCCAGCCCTTGTTTGGAGGAGATGATGGATGCTTTCAGAATGGCAGTAGAGGAAAGAGATTTGACAGCTATACTGAAGCATTTCAACTCAAGAAGTTGTTATAACCCAGAGGTAACCCAGCTGTCTGAAGAGAAATCTTTCTCTAGCCCCAGGCATATTGCTATTCTTTCAGATTGGAGGGAAGAGAGACAATTGGAGTCAGAATTCTCTCAAGAAGACAAACCCAAGATTTATCCTGGTAGTCCATCAGAGGCAGATTTACATCAACAGTTCCAGAATTTAAAGGTGACAGGCTTGGTCTCACAGTCTGTGTGGATGGGTGGAAGCTTGAGACTACCTATGTTCACTTACCCAAGTATCGTGAGGGATGAGGAGATTATACAGATGCCAGTTGGAGGAGCCCAGCAAGGAGCATCAACTGACAAAGGTATGTTGCAACCTTCGAGGCAATCCCCTCATTTTCCAGAAGGAATTTTGCCCCCTGCAGAGAGTATCTCTCCAGGGTGGGGATTTTATCAAGGCCAGGGGTGGCTTCAGTGCCAATGGCAGCCAGCACCAACACAGCCCTGGTCTGAAGGGGAGTTGCCCAGACAACAGACAGCAGCCACTTCCCCTCCACCTGTCCAGGGAACCAGGCCATGCCCATTTTCCTCCTAGCAACCACAAATGCAACCCCAACCTGCAGCGAGGCCACAGGTACCCCTATTCCAGAGAAGCACCACCCAACCAGGCTTCAGGGGGCCTACCCAGCCTACGTACACCACCCGGCCGGTTCCTTTCATTCCAGTTCAACCTGCAGGGGCCTGGCATGTGCCACCTCCCCAACCATGACCCAGGCTGGACCAAATACCTTTAAGGCTGTATTTGATGGCCGCTATGAACATTTCAATTACTTCCTCACTCGAATCCGATCATAGAACAATTTGGAGATCAATATGCCACAGAGCATGAGTTGGTTACGACCATAACAGATGGGATGAATAAAGGAGATGCTTCAGACTGGGTGGCCCAACTACACAACGAACAAGCCCCGGAACTACATGATGTAAACAGATTTATTCAATTGTTAAGACTCAGATTTGAAAATCCAGACAGGGTAGCAGAGAATGAAGAGAAGTTAATGGAAATGAGGCAAGGCAAGCAACCCTTGTCAGAATTTATTTGGGACTTTAGAAGTGTCGCAAGCCACCTCATGGATTGGCCTGAAAGAATGACTTTACACTACTTTGAAAACACCATTGATCCAGAAGTAAAGAAGGCCTGTGAAATTAGGGGAATCCCAGAGATCTTACAATCATGATATGCCGCCTCCCTTAGCTTAGATCACAGCATCAACCCACACAGGAAACCTCTTCCAGCGGCCCCGCCTAAGAGAATTGTGGCTAGGAGACTGCTGACCGGACCAGCCAAAACTGCTCATACCTGACCCACCAGGGGGCTGAAATGTTACCACTGTGGCCAAGCCAGCCATAGAGCAGCAGACTGTCTGGCCCCTACTCCTGTACCACAAGCACCGCAGTCAAAGTCTAATCCAGCTGTTAGAGGTCAGAAGAATCAAGGAAGACCTCCGAGCATTGGCGGGTTTGCCAAACGCATGCTGGGAAAGCCCCCTCTGTGCAGATGGGAGCAACAGACCACCAGACTGGCACCAAGTCCCTGAGAACCCGACCTGAGAAGATGACCCAATGGTGAGTGATCCCATCATATCTTTTACAGTCAAGGTCAAGTTAGTGGTACCAAACACGGGGGAGGCCGGAGAGCTAGACGTTGTCATTGATACTGGGTGTTCTAGATGTCTTATCGGACTCCCTATCGTTGAACAATTGGGCATAAAGGCTAACCTGCTAAAACGCCCAATCAGATTTGAGCAAGTGGATGGAACCTTAATTGGGGGGACCCCAGCAACCCAAATGACAGAATTGATCAAGATGGAATTACGGCCTCATCGCAAACTCATATGCTTCATAGTGGCCCTCAAGATGTCAGAATCAATCATACTGGGACTTGCTTGGCTAGACAAATGGGCCCCGATGATCAAATGGGAGGATGGATTCAGAAAAATCCTCATTGGACTGAGCCCATTGCCCCCTCTTCTGCTCACTACAAAACCACCAATCAGCTTGAACCCAGAGCCTAAGCCAGCATCCATAGCATCCCACCTTCTCCCAGATAACCCCCAGGTACCTGACCAATACAAAGACTGGGCTGAAGCATTCAGTGAAGAAGAGTGTTATGTTTTACCTCCCCATCGAGCCACTGATTGTGCCATAGAATTAGAGCCCAGGGCAAAATTACCAAAACCAAAGATGTATTCCATGATGCCTGCTGAAATGACTGAATTAAGGAAATACATTGACAGCAATTTGGAATGAGGGTTCATTGAGCCTACCAAATCAAGATTAGCTGCCCCCGTGTTGTTCAAGGAGAAGAAAATGGTGGGTTGACACTGTATGTTGACTTTAGAGGCATGAACGCCATATGCATCAAAAACATGTATCCTCTCCCCCTTATGAAGGACTTATTGAACCACCTGTCGAAGGGCAAGGTACTCACCAAGCTAGATCTCAGGGAAGCTTACTACCAGGTCCGCATCAAAGAGGGAGATGAGTGGAAAACAGCTTTTAACTGCCCTCTGGGTGGCTTCCAATTCAAAGTCATGCCTTTCAGACTTCAAGGGGCTCCTGCAGTGTTTATGCAGCTCATCAATGAGGTGCTACGCCTGCACCTTTACCGGGGGGCACTCATATGCCTGGTGACATCCTTAACTTCAGCGAAACCATGGAAGAACATATTCAATTGGTCTGAGAAGTCCTAGAAAAACTTCTAGCCGCCAAATTATATGTGAAACTCTCAAAATGAGAATTCCATAAAGAGTCGCTGGACTATTTAGGCTACCAAATATCCAACATGGAGATTGAAATGGACCCCGGAAAGATGAAAGCAGTGCTGGACTGGCAACCCCACAGAACCCAAGAGGAACTTCAAAGTTTCTTGGGGTTTGCCAACTTCTATAGACAATTCATTCCATCCTTTGCTGAAGTTGCCCTCCCATTAATGGAGCTATTAAAAACGGGCCCATCATCCACCAAACTGAAGCCAAGTCAACCCCTGGCTTGGACTATGGACTGTCAGAAAGTTTTTGAGACCTTAAAACGCCTCTTTACAGCTGAGCCTATCATTCAACACCCAGACACAACTAAGCCGTTTATTGTCCAAACGGATGCAAGTGATGTAGCGATGGCAGCTCTTTTGCTGCAAAAAGACTCTCAAGGCCGACTGATGCCTTGAGTTGATGTGTCCAAAAAGCTGACAGACACAGAGCGAAGGTGGGCAGTCTGAGAGAAAGAAGCATTTGCTATATGATGGGCTTTATTGGATTGGAGGCATTTTGTAGAAAGAGCGCCAGAGGCCTTTGGGATATGGACTGATCATAAGAATCTCGAGGCTCTAAAGACCCCAAGGAGATTATTACCCAAACAAGTCCGCTGGGCCCAATATTTCAAGCTATTCAACTTCAACATTAAGTATATCCCCGGAGGGGAAAATGTACTGGTGGACGCTCTGTCCAGAAAACCTCAGTTTGACAGCCACCGAGAGGAAATAGTACAAGCTTTAATTTCAGAAGCTCAATCGGCAGGCCAAGTGACCACTCGAGCCCAAGCCAACCATAACCCCAAATGCCTGGAAGATAAGCTGACCGCAGAATTGAAAACAGCCCTATTGACCAATCCTTGGTTCCTGGACCATCAAACGGAGTTGACAATGAATGATGGACTAGCTTGGAAAGGGACTAAGATATATGTACCCACAACCCTAAGAATACTGGTACTAAAGCATAGCCGCAACTCACAGCTGGGAGGCCACTTCGGATTCCTAAAAACCCTACATTTACTGAGAAGACAGTTCTAATGGCCAAAAATGAAACCTGATGTCGAGGACTATGTAAAAAGTTGCTCAATTTGTGCCACAATGAAACACAGAACTGGAAACAACCCTGCCCTCCTGCAACAAGTTGCTGAACCAACCCAACCTTGGGAAGAGATCGCAATGGACTTTATTGGTGAATTACCTAAGAGTGAAGGGAATACGATCATTTGGACTATAATTGACTTATTCTCTAAACAGCCCTATTTTATAGCCTGCAAAGGACCTCCATCTGCAAAAAAACTTGCAAAGCTGTTCATGAAACATATCTATAGAATACATGGAGTACCTCGTAGAATAATATCAGACAGAGGGATACAATTTACTGCAAAATTTTGGAGGGAATTTCTGAAGTCCATTGGTTCCTCCCAAGGATTATCCTCAGCTTTCCATCCTGCTTATAATGGAGCAGCGGAGAGGACTAACGCCATGATTGAACAATACATCAGATGCTATGTAAATTATCAACAAGAAAATTGGGCTGAGTTATTACCTTCTGCAGAGGTTGCTTACAATAATGCAGTACATAGCAGCATGGGATTGACTCCATTCCAAATCAACACTGGAATGATTTTTGTCCCGATGCCAGAGTTACTTAAACAACCTCCCACATCCATGTCCCTAACAGAATGGATAAACTCATTAAAGAAAGGGTGGGAAGATATAAAAAAAGCTTTGACCGAAGCTGCAAAAATTTATAAAAAACAAGCGGATAAACATTGTGATGACCTGTAGTCTCTCAAAATAACCCAAAACCCCAAACATATATTAAAGTCCGGTAAAGCCTTCAACTTAACTTCACTGTTTTATTAGGCACAGTTTAAAGTCACAAAAGTAAATAATGAGGCAAACAAAAAACCAAAACAAACCACACTGATGAGAGTTCTGAAGCAAGCCAAGATAACTAATTATAAACTCCAGGAAAATAACCGAGAAAAGTCCATGGGAAGAACGCCAGCAAAGATAAGCCTCTTTCAAGGTAAACACTAATTGACTTCAGCAATTCTAACTGCGCAGTTGCAAACTTATATAAATAGTTCCCACCTGCAAGCCACGAGGAGGATCATGGTAATCTCCTCTTGAGTAGACCTCGCTTTTCCCTGATCCTCTCCTCCCTGCATGACCTAGAATGGATAGGGGATGGGCCTGGATCCTCCTCTGACTGCTCAGCCGGCCTCTGTCCTTCCCCAGCCTCCTCCACCACCTCTGGAGCCACTCTCCCACTCCCTGTTGGCTGTTCCTCCTCTTCCTCAGAGTCAGGCTCCATTAAGGACATGACACTATCCCCCCTGCAGGGCCCCCTTCCCCGGGACCGGGAGGACGAGGACGTTGAGGAAACCGAGCGTGAAAGTCCTGGACCAAACAAGGAGCATGAACATCAGTGGCATCGACCCAGGTGAAGTCCTCTGGTCCATAACCTTTCCATGCCACCAAATACTGAAATCGGCCTCGCAACTGCCATGAATCTCGGATGCTATCCACTTCGTACTCCTCCTCTCCCAGAGGGGCTACTGGGGCCGGCTGTGATGGAGCCAGTCTATGCGGGCTGTCGGGTGAGGCAGGGACTAACAGGGAACAATGAAAAACAGGATGGATATGCATGGTCCATGGCAGGGAGAGACGATAAGCCACAGGATTGATCACCGCCTCAACCGGAAAAGGTCCCAAGTAACGGTGATCGAGCTTTTTCAATGGTTGCATCGTTGATAAGTATCGAGTAGAGAGCCAAACCCGATTGCTGACTGCTAAAGGTGGAACATCACGATGATGTCAGTCTGCAAACCATTTATAGTCTTCCTGGGTTCTCTCTAGTTGATTGTGAACCATGTGCTGTATGGCTTTTAACTCCTGCAAAAACGTATCCACTGCCGGAACTGGGGAATCAGACAGGGCTAAAGGGAAAAGTTGTGGATAAAAACCATAGTTAGCAAAGAAAGGGGACACACGGGTGGATGCATGTTGGGCATTGTTATAAGCGAACTCCACCACCGGCAGCACCTCCACCCAATTGTCTTGTTGAGTATTGCTGAAACAGCAGAGGCACTGCTCCAAAATAGCATTCAGTCTCTCTGTCCCCCTATCAGTTTCGGGGTGATGAGCAGACAACAGACACGCCTAAACCTGCAGTTTCGCGAGCACGGTCTGCCAGAAGTGTGCCGTAAATTGTACCCCCCGATCTGATACCATGCAGTCTGGTAACCCATGCAACTGGAAAACATGGGAGATAAACAACTGAGCCGTTATCTTGGCCAATGGAAGATCTGCACATGGAATAAACTGGGCCATTTTAGTCAACATATCCACCACCACCAAAATGGTTGTGGCACCATTCGATGGTGGTAACTCAACGATGAAATCCAATGAAACTGCCTCCCACGGTTGTTCTGGCATGGGCAAGGGCTGCAATAGACCAGGGATCGCATCAGGAGCATACTTTGCTTGGCGACAGATCCCACAGGACGCCACATATCCCAACACATCATGTTTAAGTCTCGGCCACCAAAATGTCCTAGAGATGAGGTGCAGTGTTTTGAACACGCCAAAGTGTCCTGCTGCAGGACTATACTATGACGTTGATGTAGGATAAGGCCATGAAGAGGACCTCCAGGCACATAAATGCGATCATGGAACTGCAACAGGTCCCCAATATATGCCCAAGGAGTCTCTTGTCTCCCATTCTCATCCAATTCTCGAAGTCGAGCTGTCACAAATGGGTCCTGCCGCTGTGCCTCCGGGGCAAGATTTTATCCTCCCTTTGGGTATACTCGGGCATCCGAGATAGGGCGTCGGCATGTTGATTCCCTCCACTCGGAACATAGGTCACCCGGAAATCAAATTGAGCAAAGAATAAGGACCATCTCACCTGACACTGGTTCAATGTCTGAGCTGTACATAGGTGTTCCAAATTGCAATGATCTGTCCAAATCTCGATTTGGTGATGAGCCCCCTCCAGGAGGTGCCACCATGTCTCAAAAGCGACCTTAACCACCAATAGCTCCTTGTCCCAAATAGTATAGTTGCACTCTGGAGCCGACAACTTCCGGGAATAATAAGTGCATGGGAACAAGGTGCCTTCAGGAGCGTAGGCCTGGAGGAGCACTGCACCAACAGCCACATCGGAAGCATCTGTTTCCACCACAGATGGCTGACCTGGATCAGGGTGTTTGAGGATAGGCTCAGAAGCAAAGGCAACTTTCAATGCCTTGAAATCTGCCTGCTCCTCAGCACCCCAATGGAACTTCTCCCCCTTCTTGAGCAGATTAGAAAGGGGAGCAGTCAAGGCAACAAGGCGGGGAATAAATGTGCGATAGTAGTTCGCAAACCCCAACAGTCATTGTGTAGCAGGAAATCTTGCTTCCAAATCAGGACACAAGACCACGAAAGGTTGAAGAATACAGGTTTTATTTGTGCACAAGGTTCGGAGCATTAGAATGGCAAATTCTGAACCCCTGGCTCTTCCTGAGGCATCACTTTTATACATTTTGTGACCTCAGCTTAGCCCGGGGCGTTTATCTCATTAAACTATACCAAAAAGGAGAAGTACATTTAATTGTTCATTTTATCTTACACCATCTGTTATTTTCCATATCCACCCTTGCTTACTGGAACATGGCTAGTTCCTTGGTTCAGTAACTTTGTGGTTTTGCACAATATTGTATTAAGCAAAGCTTTGGAGAATTGGGGGACTTCTGCTAAATATAAAGGTGCTTTATGTGTAATTTTTCTACTGCTACAGTTGCACATCCTTAACCCGCTGTGGAGGTTCCCATTCCTGCAACGATTGAATTTTTTCCAGGCCCATTTCCACCCGGGCAGGTGAAATATGATGTCCCAAGAAGTCAATCGTGGTTTGTGCAAACTGACACTTCACACATTTAGCAAACAGGTGGTTATCACGCAAATCCAACTTCGTAACAATCTTAGCTTGACGAAGCCGTTCAATCAGTGCAGGGATGAGTACCCGCTTCCCCACTGTGATTGCATTCAACTTGCAGTAATCACAACACAAAAGTAGCTCCCCCGATTTCTTTTTCACAAAAAGCACCGGTGCAGCCAATGGGGAGGTAGAAGGCCGGATAAACCCTTTCCGGAGGTTCTTGTCAATAAAATCCCGCAATGCGGCCAACTCCGGTTCCGACAGGGAATATATCCAACACACTGGCAATTTTGCATTGGGCAACAAGTCGATTGGACAGTTCTACACCCGGTGCAGAGGCAAGTGATCCGCCTCCTTCTCCCCAAACACATCAGCAAAGTCCACCAACCCCGCAGGTAGATCCAGGTCCATGGGCGTAGCCACACTCCCTGCACAGGAGCGCAAGCAATGGTTGGCACACTTCCTATCAAGGAACTGCACAGCTCCAGATGATCAGACAATCTGTGGATCATGGGCCTGTAACCACTCCAAACCCAGCACCACCGGAAAATGAGGCACTGCGGCAAAGTAAAACATGGTTTTCTCCACATGCTGCCCAATACACATGCAAAGGGGTTTGGTTCCAGCAACCACAGGTCCCGAATGAAGGGGCCGACCATCAATCGTCTCCACCATTACTGGTGGGGATACCTGTTGTTGAGGAATGAACCACTGCTTGACAAAATGAGCATCCATGAAATTGGCTGTGGCCCCTGAGTCAACTAAAGCTGGGATCTCCACCGCTCCCACACCAGGCATGAACACACTTGCTGGCACCACAAGATGCTTCACCAATAGCGACTGTGGTGGAGATGTCGAAGATGTCAAAGGTGGCGAGGGTGGCAAGTTTGGTGAAGATGGCGGGCCTATGGACTTTACACCCTGACCTGCAGACCACCGTAGGCCGAGCGATTATCATTTCCCGCCACCGCAGGTGTCGCTTCTGTGGATGTCTTAACAGGACACTTGGCCGCAAAATGGCCACAATAGAGGCATAAACCATCATGACGACGTCTATTCTTTTCTACATGAGTCAGGCGAGGGCGGCCAGCCCCAAACTGCATGGGTTCCTCCAAAGGCACTTCCACCAAGGGCGTCATCTTGCTGGAAACAGATACGGTCTCTGTCCGTCGTCGCACCTGTCGCTGCTGAGGTCTAGCATCGATACGAAGACACAAATGCATGAGCTCCTGAAGGGTGCAAGGGCATTCAGTGTGCGCCAACTCATCCAGAAGCTCCGATGACAAACCCTCCTGGAACAGGTCTAATAGTGCTGCCTCATTCCATTGTACATCCTGAGCAACCACCTGAAAACTAGCAATATAATCCATGAGTGAGCCACGCCCCTGCTTCAACTCTCTCAAACATCTGTTTGCTGTTTGGCTTTGAACCGAGTCCTCAAACATGGCCTGAAACTGACGGCAAAGCTCGGCGTAATTGTCCAACACCTGATTGGGCTGGGTCAGCAGAGGCGTCACCCAATGTGCTGCAGAGCCTGACAACAAACTAATCAAAAAACCTACCTTATCCCGGTCAGTGGGAAAATCCTTTGGCCGAAGGCTCATGTAAAGCTGGCACTGTCCAAAAAATGCTGGAAATTGGGCTAGTGAACCTTCTAATTTATCTGGCACTGCCAATGGGCATTTTCGGCGTGGCCGGGCAGCTTGCATTTGTGCCACCTGTGCAGTCAAAAGAGCCACTTGCTGGGTTAACTGGGCAATCTCTGCTCTGAGCTGATCCATGGTCACCCCACAAAAAGCAAAAATAAGTTGAAGGGGTGGCTGAAGTCAAAACTTTGAAGTTTAAAAAACCTTAAATAGAGAAAAAAGCGGAGAAAAAAGGGTGAAGTTTGGAAATAAAAGAGAGTGCCACCTAGTGGTCAAAGAATTTATTCATGATTTTTTAAAAAAACTTTTTTTGGGGGAAACTTCACTTAATACAAAGTGAGTGAAATTTTGATACAATAAAATAGAGACCCTGGAAAGTGAAAGCGGAATTTTGAACATTAAAATAAAGAAAGAAGCAAGAAGGAATTATCTGGGGATTGTTTGGTATAAACTTGGACTTATGGACATTGGGCATCTGAAAAATCTAAAGAGGAATTAATAAAAGCTGATCGTTGGAAATAAACTTTACAGACATTAGTTGAATTAAACTACTGGACAGAAGCATTTAAAAATGGCAGAATCTCTTTTGGAACTAAAATGGAACTTAGAAATATGAAAGAAACACTACAAGAAAAAGGCAAATCATTTGGCTTTGCTCTACAATTTTTAGAAATGGCAATTTTAAAATGTGAAGAAGAACAACAAGGAGTGTCAGAAGAGGAGGAGCTGATAAAAGAAGAGGCTTTTTTAATGAACATTTGGAACAACGAATATTAAAGCGAAGTGGGAATTAAAAACTTGAGATTCAAGGAGGTAACTAAAAAGGGGAATGTTTTAAAAACCAAACATTCTAAAAAGAAACAACAGAAAAGTAAATTGTGGAGGGAAGCTTTTAACAGGGAGCGGGATAAAAACTGGAATATGAAAAGAAGGGGAGAAATGAAGGGAAAAAGAAGTGACAAGAAACAGGACCAGAAATATGGAAATCAAATAAAAATAAAAATAAATTGTTTATTTAAAAGACATAGAGATAATGGTTAAGTATTAAGAAAGGGGATTCTGCAAGGTGATGAGGTGTAGCATTAGAAGTTATATACTATTTAGAAAATAGGGAAATATAGACTATTAAAATCAAAGATTAGAACTGATTTTTTTGTTATTGGAATGCTTGTTTTTTTTACTAAACTATATACAGAGATAAATGGAATAAATGTGAAAAAGAAGAACCATGATAAGTTTATTAACTATGTTTAATGAATATATAGAATATAGTTGAAATGAATTATGAGGATTGTTGTAATGAGATTAATATCAGTGTTTTTAATTAATTGAATAGATTATTTTTTCTTTTTGAAATTATAAATAATTTTTACGTAATGAAAGCGGAAAGTACCAAGGTATATATGCTATATAGTTGCTAGGAGATTATTATTATTAATTTTTTAGGCAATAATTAAAAGTTAAATGAATATTTGGATTTAAAGGGGAATTAATTAAAGAGCATATAAGTTATAGGGGTGGCACACTCAAATTAGTAATTGTAGGGGGAAATCTTTTTGAAATGTTTGAATTGAATTAGAATTTGTGAAATGATGAAATAAGAACATGCAATGAAATTGCAAACCTGACAGATAAAAGTTAAAAAGTAAAATGAATATGAAGGTATGAGAGTTTAAATAAGTTTAAAGAAATAGGCTAAGGAATATATTGGAAAATTTATAGAATAAGCTGGAGGAAAGTATTTGAGAAAAATAATAGAAAATATGTAAAGTAATGGTAAGATATGAAATTAAATGTGAAAGATGAGTATGTAATCATAGTCATGTTTGTATGGAAATGTGAAAACCTAGAATCATGCTCTTCACTAAAAAAGAATGTTTTTAAAATGTGGAAAACTGAAATAAAATTTTGTTAAAAAAAGAATGAAATTCTAAATCTATTTTCTTTTTAAAATAAGAAGTTAATTTAAATGGACTTCCGGTGGTGCTTCCGTCGGCGACGATTCAGAGGCCGCGATTGTGCACGGCTCTGATCCATTTTCCCTGTTGGAAGGGTTCCTACAGGACCGGTGTCATCCTGACCCACATTGAAGGGGTGGGGGAAGAGGGGGAGACCACCAGCTGGGTCAAAGGTAGCCGTATCTCTCCTCCCTAGCTAGGCATTACTCCCCTCGAAGACAGGGCAAAACGGCAGTCTAAAATGGCTGCCCTGAAGACGGAAAGCTGCCGGGACGTAAGTTTTGTGCTGGAGCAGTGAAGTGGTGAGCGACATGAAACCAGATGAAAGAACTTGATTTTTTTCTTAACAACGCCGAGAAGTAGAAAGTATCCTTGTGTAGGAGTAATACAGCGGTGAACGGAAAATAAGAGGAAAATACAAGGTAAACAAAATTGGAGTATAGAAAGTTACAATGAAGTTGGAGACTAAACTTTGAATAATATGAATTAGCACTAATTAGGCATTGGATTAAATGCTGGACTTGCCTGGAACTGGTTATTATTAAGAAGATTAATTGTGGAAATGGTTGGAGATTAATGTTTAATATAAATAAAAGAGAAATGAAAAGAATTTTGAAAAGTGGAAAGTGATACAGAGCACCATCTAATGGTCAATGATTTTTTTTCCCTACAAAATTGCATGGAAACTTACTGGACTTGTTATGAAATAAGAGACAAATAAAATAATAAGAACCCCAGAAATTAAAAAAAGGGGGGGAGAAATTCTACTAAGAGGATTTACAAATGCAATTCCCTGGGACTGTTGGGGGTTGACTGTGATAAAAAGACAGAAGGATTAACAAGAGAAATAAAGATAAAAGGAGACTTTTGGCAAAGACTGCAATAAAAGACTCTGAATATTAATAATTTAACTGATTACAAAAATGGAAGAAATAAGCAAAGACTTTAAGTTGGAATCACAAATCGTAAAAGGAATGGTGAAAGAAAGAAAGGAAATATTGGAAATATTGGAAAAGAAAATAATGGCTATGGCAGAAGAACAAAGAAATCCTAGCGAGGCAGAGTTAAAAGAAGAAGAAAGAAGTTCAGACAGACATGGAGAACAAGAGACATTGACAAAAAACATTAAAGACT
The DNA here is from genome assembly GCF_900518725.1 of Notechis scutatus. The sequence continues at coordinate 68,426 of NW_020717390.1, read as the reverse complement.
ATGACATTGAGGACAGAGTTAATAAATAAAAGAGAAAATGCTCCCAGGATTAAACAAAAGAAGAAATTATACAAGAGGAAACTTCAAAAGAGAGAACAGGAAAGGGGGGGGAGAGAGAAGATGGGTAAAATGCTAGAAGAAAAGACGGAAGACCAGGGAAATCAAGAAAAGGGAAAGTTGGCTATTAAAAGAAACAATAAAGCCGAAAAAATCAGAGATAAGGGTTATGGATTCTATAAGGGGGATACCACATGGAATACAGATTGGTGTTTAGTTTAAAACTTGTTGGGAAACATTTTAGGAATGTATAATTATATATGTGTGTGTATGTGTATGTGTATATATACACTGCTCAAAAAAATAAAGGGAACACTTAAACAACACAATGTAACTCCAAGTCAATCACACTTCTATGAAATCAAACTGTCCACTTAGGTAGCAACACTGATTGACAATCAATTTCACATGCTGTTGTGCAAATGGAATAGACAACAGGTGGAAAGCATAGGCAGTTAGCAAGACATCCCCAACAAAGGAGTGGTTCTGCAGGTGGTGACCACAGACCACTTCTCAGTTCCTATGCTTTCTGGCTGATGGTTTGGTCACTTTTGGATGCTGGCGGTGCTTTCACTCTAGTGGTAGCATAAGACGGAGTCTTCAACCCACACAAGTGGCTCAGGTAGTGCAGCTCATCCAGGATGCCACATCAATGCGAGCTGTGGCAAGAAGGTTTGCTGTGACTGTCAACGTAGTGTCCAGAGCATGGAGATGCTACCAGGAGACAGGCCAGTACATCAGGAAACGTGGAGGAGACTGTAAGAGGGCAACAACTCAGCATCAGGACCGCTATCTCCGCCTTTGTGCAAGGAGGGACAGGAAGAGCACTGCCAGAGCCCTGCAAAATGACCTCCAGCAGGCCACTAATGTGCATGTGGATGCTCAAATGGTCAGAAACAGATTCCATGAGGGTGGTATGAGGTCCCGACGTCCACAGGTGGGAGTTGGGCTTACAGCCCAACCCTGTGCAGGATGTTTGGCATTTGCCAGAGAACACCAAGATTGGCAAATTCGCCCTGGTGCCCTGTGCTCTTCACAGATGAAAGCAGGTTCACACTGTCACATGTGAAAGACGTAACAGGGTCTGGAGATGCCATGGAGAACATTCTGCTCCCTGCAACATCCTCCAGCATGACCGGTTTGGCAGTGGGTCAGTAATGGTGTGGGGTGGCATTTCTTTAGGGGGCCGCACAGCCCTCCATGTGCTTGCCAGAGGTAGCCTGACTGCCATTAGGTACCGAGATGAGATCCTCCAACCCCTTGTGAGACCATATGCTGGTGTGGTTGGCTCTGGGTTCCTCCTAATGCACGACAATGCTAGACCTCATGTGGCTGGAGTGTGTCAGCAGTTCCTGCAAGACGAAGGCATTGATGCTATGGACTGGCCCACCCATTCCCCACACCTGAATCCAATTGAGCACATCTGGGACATCATGTCTCGCTCCATCCACCAACGCCACATTGCACTACAGACTGTCCAGGAGTTGGGGGATGCTTTAGTCCAGGTGTGGGAGGAGATCCCTAAGGAGACCATCTGCCACCTCATCAGGTGCATGCCCAGGCATTGTAGGGAGGTCATACAGGCATGTGGAGGCCACACACACTACTGAGCCTCATTTTGACTTGTTTTAAGGACATTACATCAAAGTTGGATCAGCCTGTAGTGTTTTTTTCCACTTTAATTTTGAGTGTAACTCCAAATCCAGACCTCCATGGGTTGCTAAATTTGATTTCCATTGATAATTTTTGTGTGATTTTGTTGTCAGCACATTCAACTATGGAATGAACAAAGTATTTAATAAGAATATTTAATTCATTCAGATCTAGGATGTCTTATTTTTGTGTTCCCTTTATTTTTTTGAGCAGTGTATATGCTTGCACTGGCACAAAGCCGAAAGCACCAGCCTGAGGATGGCGAGTGGGACCTCACCGAAACGGCGCCAAGATACTCTTAATCTTACATGGGAAAAGACCCGAACACACC
>NW_020717390.1:45688-61385 GCF_900518725.1 Notechis scutatus | reverse complement strand
AGCATGTCCTGTCCCTCTCTTTTCTCACTTCAGAGGAGACCCTGACACTATACCCTGCCACTAATCAAGGAATTCCCATGAAATAATGTACCCTAAAAATACTTAAGTTAACTCTCCTTCCTTGTCTCTCAATGTCTGTTGTAACTCAGTTCCATCCTAGGCTTCAGGAACCCCCAGTAAAGCTTCCTCTACTGATGACCATGAGAAACTGATGAGAGACTTCTGTAACAGTATTTAGGTTAATATGCAGATTGCTAATATTTTGTAGAGATTTCTTTATCAATAACATCTAGAATAAAATTCTAGCAGTTACATACCTGAGGGTACTTAAGTTTCTCAGTTTTGTCAGTGCTTGAAAGAAGTCTTCCATATATGTTTCATCCAAACTCCATTCCCTAAAAGGGGAAAGATATTTTTGCTTTTCAGACTTTCACTTCAGTGTTTCCAGTTACTCTACTTTGCAAATCTAATTGGCATTCCAGTCCATTTGAAAAGTAATCGCAAATAAATGCATTCATATTGCAGTACTAGAAAAAAAGACCATTTTGTAAATGTAAGATGTACAAGTAGTTCTTGGCCAACAACCATGTTGAACCTATCCATTACAGCCAAAATTTGTGATAGCCATTAAGTGAAGCTCACATTTGATCACCTTACTTAAAAACTGTGAAATATGAAGGAACTTTTTTATTGTTCTTATAGTTAACAATGTACTTCAGAAAAGTAAAAAGAAAAGGGTGTGGAGCTTTCTAAGCAGTAGCTAGGGAGATTATTGCCCTATAGCTAGGGATCTTTTGTTGACAAGTACTCTGAATAGGTTGTAAGCTTGTTAGCAGGGGTAAGATCCGACCAGTGTAACTACCAGTTTGGTGATTTTATGTTTTGCATGAGCGCGCATGCACACCTGGCATGCACTGCGTGTGCATGTATATCATCGTCAGCTAGCTGCCTGGACAGCTGAACAGCACTGCACGCAAGTGCGTAGTGGTTGAAAAAGCAGGAAATAAAGGTCAGGAAAGAGCCCAGGCAGGCCGGTAGGCCAAAACCGGTTCTATGTATGCTTTCTGTCTGCTGCTCTTCAGAGCAACCGGTTCTACAGAAGTGGACAGAACCGGTAGAATCCCAACCCTGCTTGTTACTATTCAGCTAGTGAGAAACCAGGACAGTGCTGAGTACAAGAAAAGGGGTATAAAAACCCCTTTGCATACTTTGATCTGGGCCCACCTCTTGTGCACCCATATTTGCAAATACGTAATAAACTTTTGCTAATTTTTGAGCAGGACATGAGCTCACACCTGTGGCTAAAGCAGGATAAGAGATTGAAATCTGGAAAAAGAGCTCTTCAGCCAGCTTCACTTCCTACAGATAACAAGCAGCTAAAAGCTACAATGAGGAAATTATTCTTGTCTCCTTCTATTAGAGAAAAACAGATCTATATCACAGCCAATGTTTCATAAGAATGAAACAAAAAAAAAAACTGTGACACCATAAAGTTTTGTAGGAGAGTCCTTAAATGTTAATCTTACGGTTTATTATTCAGTATAACAATTTTCTCAACAAGACCAGAAAATGAGCCCTTTATCAATTCAGTGCTGAAGCAGAGAAAATATTCTCCCAAAAACTGTGTCCAAGTCACACCACTAGAAGAAATTTATTTAATTTCTCAATCCACTCCTCTTATTTGACATGAAAAATGAGGTAGTGTTTGAATAAAAATCTCAGGTAAAACTATATAGTCATTCGTTTTTAAAAATGACTAATTTCAAAATGACCTTATTTTAAGGGAGGAGCTTAAGAAGTTTCTAATTATTACAGAAGCACCTTTTTGTGTTATCTGCCATGTAAGATGGAAAGTTTTACGTGCAATGAAACTTTCAAATGCAGTTCCACAGAACATTTGAGGGTATTGCATGTATATCTTTTTAATTAAAGGGAGAAAGATCCTGAACTTTGCTATAACCAAATGAACTTCCAATCAGTTTTTAAAAACTGTCAGTATTGGGCAATGAATAAAAGAAATCAAGTTTTTTTTTACTTAAAATTGTTAGAACCTCTAGATCTCAACAGCAATTGCCTCTCTAATCTTGAGCTGAAATGAACATTTCCTGTTGATTATCAGGCTCTTTAAGTGTGAGAGAAATGGATTGATGTTGGCCTTACCAAAGGACAACTGTTCATTTTTAATCATCTTTCCAGCCCGCCCAGCCCATCTCTTGTCTTCACTTAAGGATTGAGAGCCTTCTTTAAATTAGCTGCAAAAAGACATTTATGCATATGTGTAAATTGCATTTTACTTCTCTATTATTATATTATATTACCACAGTAAGAGACTATCATGTTTACCGATCAGATCATGAAAATCGTCGAGGAGGTGGTGTTGCTATATTCTATAAAAAATCCTTACATCTAAAAAATATCCAAGTTACCCAGGAGCTTGCCCTTCCTGAAACCATCATCTGTGAACTATCCTTAAATATCACAATTCGATTCTTACTATGTTACAGAGCACCTGATTATGACATCGAACATGTAAACAAGCTAAATACATTACTAACATGGGCTGCATCCTGCCCATACCCTTTTATCCTTCTTGGTGATTTCAATCTACCTCATATTGACTGGACCCTAAATGACTGTACAACTGAAATCATACACACAACCTTCTATAATGCTATTACAAATCTGGGACTGGAACAACTAGTAACCAACAACACTAGACTAAACAACTGCCTTGATCTCATCTTCTGCAATAGTTTGAATTTAATTTACGGAATACAAACTAAAGAACCCTTTTCCAGTAGTGACCACAATATGATTGACTTTTGTCTCAACATACGTCCACACAAAAATCACCACTATGATGTAATCCCCAATTGTAACTTCAAAAAAGGCAACTATGATCTTATAGACAACGATCTCTCATCCCTTGATTGGCAATCTCTATTCACTGGATGCAATACTGTTGAAGACCATTACAACATATTTTTACTTGAAGTCAAAAGAGTCATCAAACTATATGTTCCAACAACAACTCCCAAAACAAAACAAAAAAGCAGATTACCCATATCAATAAGGAAACTTCAATCCAAAAAGAGATCACTCTGGCGGAAAAACAAATCTGGTCACGTTGCCAATTTCAAAAGCCGATACAAAAATTTATGCCACCAGATAAAGACCGAATGCACCAATTATCACATTAAACAAGAGGAAAACCTTCTAAGCACCAATTCCACCCGTGCTTTTTACAATTTTGTAAACAACAAACTAAAAGACTCAAGGTCCATCCCTCCCTTGATAGGACCTGATGGTAAAGACTGCAACGACGACACCATTAAAGCCAACATCTTTAACACATTCTTCGGCTCAGTATTTGTAAACAGCAATGGATCATGCCCAGTATTTCCTAGCCGTACCACAGATAACAACAATGATCTAATACATATCGATTTCACAGAAGACAATGTTGAAAAATCACTACGCAATCTAAAACCATCTCTATCTATTGGACCGGATGGAATATGTGCCTACTTCTTAAGAAAGCTATCCACTGCCATAGCCAAACCTCTAAGCATAATCTTTGAAAAATCTTTCAGGACCAGCTCCTTGCCTAACCTATGGTCACAAGCCACAGTCATCCCCATCTTCAAAAAGGGAGACCCAAGCCTAGTTGAAAATTACAGACCAATCTCCTTATGCTGCGTCACCTGTAAAGTCATGGAATCAATTATTAACCAATCCATTATCCTCCACTTAGAGACAAACAACCTACTCTCCAATAAACAATTTGGTTTCAGAAAAAAACTATCCTGTAATCTGCAACTCTTACACTGCAAAAACATATGGACGACACAACTCGACCAGGGCAAAGCAATAGACGCAATCTACATAGACTTCTGTAAAGCCTTTGATTCAGTGGTACACGACAAACTACTCCTAAAAATAAAATCCTATGGTATCTCTGGACAACTGAATAACTGGATAGAAGCATTCCTGTCAAACAGACAACAAATGGTCAAAATCGGGAGCGTCCTATCAAATCCAGTACCTGTCAATAGTGGTGTGCCCCAGGGCAGTGTTCTAGGACCAACTCTCTTCATACTCTACATAAATGACCTCTGCGATCATATTAAGAGCAATTGCGTTCTTTTCGCTGATGATGTAAAACTGTTCAATACCACAGACAATACTGCTACCCTTCAAAAAGATCTCGACTATGTATCTGAATGGTCAAACAAATGGCAACTTCAAATCTCAACAAATAAATGCTCTGTCTTACATATTGGCAAAAAAAATCAGAAAATAAAATACAAGCTGAATAGTCAAGAACTTGTTGATGACCCAAGCTCTGTAAAGGACCTTGGAATACTCACCTCTAATGATCTAAGTGCTAGAGCCCACTGCCACTACATAGCCAAAAAGGCATTAAGAGTTGTTAACCTAATCCTACGTAGCTTTTTCTCTGGTAATATCACACTACTAACCAGAGCATACAAAACATTTGCTAGACCAATACTCGAATACAGTTCATCAGTCTGGAACCCTCATTACGTATCTGATATTAGCACAATTGAGAAAGTCCAGAAATATTTCACAAGGAGAGTTCTCCACTCTTCTACTCGTTGTAGAATACCTTATGCCACCAGACTTGAAATTCTAGAACTAGAAAACCTTGAATTACGCCGTCTTCGGTCTGACTTAAGCATGGTATATAAAATCATACATTGCAATGTCCTACCTGTCAATGAATACTTCAGCTTCAACCATAACAACACAAGAGCACACAATAGATACAAACTCAAAGTAAACCGCACCAAACTTGATTGCAGGAAATACGACTTCAGCAACAGAGTGGTCAACGTCTGGAATACTCTACCCGACTCTGTAGTCTCTTCCCCAAACCCCAAAAACTTTAACCTTAGACTGTCTACTATTGACCTCACCCCCTTCCTAAGAGATCTGTAGGGGGCGTGCATAAGCGCACCAACGTGCCTACCGTCCCTGTCCTATTGTTTCTCTTATTCTTTTATTTTTCTTATATGTACCCATTTCATGTATTCACAACTATGTATACGCTTATACTTATTATCTTGTAAACAATTGGCAAATCAAATAAATAAAAAAATAAAATAAATAAATAAATAAATATTTGAGACAGTAGGTTAGAGAATAGTGGCAGAATGAAAAACTAAATGAAATATTCAACAGATTTTCAAAAATACTTACTCACTTTCTGTCTCTGCATGATTTACAAATGCAGAACCTTCAACAGAAAAGTATTTTAAATTCTGGCAGTGTTGTACACAACAGCCAAGGATCATCAATTCCATATCTGAGTTGCACTGATAATCTATTTCAGTGATACCATCTACTGCATTTTTTATAAAATTGTCATCTTGTATCTCATATAAATAACTCAACATTTCTTTTTGCAATTGGAAATTAGATCCCCTTTTTGGAATACTATCTTTTACAAAGTCTAATAAGGATTCTTTAATCTTAGGAGAAATTTCCCATCCAAATTCTTTTTTCAATTCTTCTCTCATTCTTTTTTCTTCATTTAAAAAACCAAAGAGGAAGCGAAATCCTACTGCAAAATCAGGCCTAAAAGATTTATCTCTTTTTAATAGCATCTGTAAATTTTTATTCCAATTTTCAGAATGCGGTTCTCGAATATAAAACAAAGCAGCAAAAAATTCCTGGAAGCTTAAGTGAACGAAACTGTAGGTTTTAATACAACCAATGCCCCTTTTGAAGATGCTTTCATTCAGAAAAAGGGAAAGGAAGTCTCTCTGATGTAAAGTGACTTCTTCCTCCATAAACAATGTTTTCTGTTTCCTGACTCCTTCTGCAGCCAAAAAGCATAAACCTTTCACATTGGATTGGACATCCTGTTTGGCTTCTTTATGGTGAAACTTTAACAAACTGGAGAGATACATCATATAGATTGCAGTGAGGGTATATGGTGTCTTCTGAAGATCCTTGCCACTTTCCATCTCCTGTTTCATCACTGTACAAATGATCCAGCTCACAAGGGGAATGACACACATGGTGAAAAGGGTATCATTTTGTTTAACAAATCTGAGAGCTTGAGTTGCTTGGTCTCCGTTTTCAAAAAAATTATAGAAATATTCTTGTCTCTCCTTTGCGGAAAACCCCAATATTTTAACATTACGTGGGCACTTTAAATATTGATGGAGTTTCTCCAAAGCAGTTGGTCTTGTTGTGATTATAAGAGAGGATTTAGGAAGAAGCTTTTTTCGAAATAAACTAATCAAAAGAATTCTCACTGGCTCCTTCTGCCAGGGATCAGTGCAAAAGCAGTTTTCAGGCTGATCAGAGGAATACCTTAATTCATCAAACCCATCAATTATGAACAGAAGCTTCTCTTCATCCTTCAGTATGTTTCGAATGACATTATTCACCTCATGACGTTTGAGCCATTCGTTTGAAATCATTTCTGCAATACTAGTCTTCTGTGACTCTGCATGGAGATTCATTTCTCTACAGCTAATATAGAAAGCATAATCAAATTTGTCCTGGTAAAGTAGTTGAGAAGCCCAATCAAATATAATTTTTTGGGCCGTTATGGTTTTTCCAAATCCTGCAGCTCCCTCTAACACAACAACTTGTGGAATGAATCCATTTTTATCGGGGTTAAATAATGCTTCAATGCTGGTTGAAGACTCAGCTCGTTTACTGATGATTTCAAGATGTTTCCTTCCCATTGCCAGAATTTCATCTTCTCTCTCCTTTTTAGATGGGTGATAATCTACGATGATTAGGTTTGAGTATCTCTGGTTTAGGGGCACATATTCACCAGGAACAGCATTAGGATCTTTGATTGTTGCAAACAAATTTTTAATGTAGTTTCTGTAATCTAAAGGAAGAATAAATCTAATTAGACTTGTGAAAAGTAAGTCACTCAATCAAGTGTTTTTGTGTCTATATCTTTTCATTAAAGCCACTCCCATCTGCCTTCTGGATTAATGTGTTGAGGGAAATTATAACATACTTTGTAAACTGGCTTGTCAGAATTCATTGTCAATAGGCAAATACACGTTAAACACATTAAATAATTGATATTTATTAACTACTTATTACTTCTAGTTCCACATATTTTTTTCTTTAAAAATACCAAAAAATACTTTAAATACCAAAAAGTCATATCAAGATTTTTCTTTGGTCATTAATAGGTGGAAATCTTTGAATGTTACTCCCAGATTGCATGTGATTATTTTTTATTCACAGGGAGAAACAAATAGACACACACATGAATACATACATAGAACAAAATCCAAGTATATCCTTCTGTAAATTTCAATGGGCTTCTTTAATTCAAACTGTTTGAAAATGATATAGTTCTTATTTAAATATAGGGTTTGGGTTTTCCATAATTTGAATTGTCCTGTTACGCAAATTTTCTGATCATACTAAATTTTGGGTAGCTTTATTCAGCGTACATTCTCTTTCGAAGCCCTGCAGGAATTTTCTTGCATGTCAGTCTTAGTTACTTAGACAGCATTGCCTTCAAAACAGAATAGCCATATCTCTATCACTATTATATCCAAGTTGAATAATGTGGTATATTATTTCTGGAAAAATTGCATTTTAACCTTTTTCTCATGCTGAACTAATGCAATGCAATTCAGACCTTAAAACTGAGTTTTGAAAAACTGTGTTATATGGAAGATTTGGGGAGAATCTGGGTTTTCTTTTACTTTAAAGCAATTATGATAATGGTGGGTTTTTATTATTTTATTTATTAAAAGATAAATATATTTTTCATTTACAATTCCACTTATAATATTTGCATCTATAGGTAATCATTACTTACTATCCGCAATTGGGACCAGCCCATAAATTGTCACAGAATGTGGTTGTGAAGTGAAAAAATAATGTAACCACACCCAGCTTACACCTACAGTTTTCACTGTGCTTGTTAGTGAATCAGCAGAGGTCTTTAACCATGATGCCACACTGCCATGATTTGCAATTTGAGGACCAAGACCACAACCACTTCCTCAAGGCTAACTGGCCTAGAATTTGTAGATAAAACTATTTCATAGACTTTATTGTAATGTGGAATGAAATGAAGAAACTTTTTGCCTTGACAACCAGATATCTATAACTTTTTAATCACAAGGTAAATCTTTTTGCATAAATGTGGGCTGGATACAAAGGGCTGTTTCCAGTGTTTGTGCTAGCTATTTCCACTGGCTGTATTTGTTTCATTTGGATGGACTCCTAAGTTATTTTATGATGCTTTTTTGCCTTATTAACATTTTTATTTATTTATTTATTTGTCAAACATGTACAAGATATCAAGTATAAATATGAACATGGGAAGTAAATACAGATAAATGGGGACAGTAAGACAGGGACAGTAGCCCCCTTTAAGGACCTCTTAGGAATGGGGTGAAGTCCATGGTAGATAGTTTGAGGTTGAAGCTGTGGGAGGTTGAGGCTGTAACAACGGAGTCAAGTAGGACGTTCCAGGAGTTGACCATTCTATTGCTGAAGTCGTATTTTCTGCAGTCAAGTTTGGAGCAGTTTACTTTGAGTTTGTATCAGTTGTTTGCCCGTGTATTATTGTGATTGAGGCTGAAGAAGTCGTTGATAGGCAAGATGTTACAGCAGACAATTTTGCAAACTATGCTTAGATCGGACCGCAGGCGGCACAGTTCTAGATTGTCCAGGCCCAAAATTTCGAGCCTGGAGGCATAGGGAATTCTATTGTAAGTGGAGGAATGGAGTACTTTTCTTTAGAAATACCTCTGAACCCATTCAATTGTGTTAATGTCCAATATACAGTGTGGGTTCCAGGCAGACGTGCTGTATTTGAGAATTGGTCTGGCAAAGGTTTTGTATGGCCTAGTTAACAATTCAATGTTGCCGGAGAAGAAGCTTTGCAAAATAAGGCTAACAACTCTTAAAGCCTTTTTGGCAATGATGTTACAGTGAGCTCTGGGGCTTAGATGATTTGAGGTAAGTACTCCTACATCCTTGACAGAGTGAAGGTCATCTACGAGATCATTTCCTCCTAACTTGTATTTGGTGTTCTGATTTTTTTTTTTTGCCAATGTGTAGGACAAAGCATTTGTTAGTTGAAATTTGGACTTGCCAATTGTGCGATCATTCTAACACATAGTCAAAGTCGCTTTGTAGGGCAGCGGCATTGTCAGTGGTGTAAAATAATTTTGCATCATCAGCGAAGAGGACGCAGTTGCTTTTAATGTTATCACATAGGTCATTGATGTAAAGCAGAAAGAGTGTAGTCCTAAGACATTGCCTTGGGAGACACTGCTATCAACTATGGCTGGATTTGATAGGCCTTCCTTATTTTGACCATTTGTTGACTGTTTGACAGGAACATGGCTATCCACTTGTGCAGTGGTCCAGAGATGCCATAAGAACTAAGAACTAAGTAATTTGTCGTGCACCACTGAATCAAAGGTTTTGCAGAAGTCTATGTAAATTGCATCTATTGCTTTACCCTGCAGTGTAGGAGTTGCAGATTACAGGATAGATTTTTTCTGAAACCAAACTGCTTGTTAGAAAGCAGGTTGTTTGTTTCTAAGTGCGTTGTGATGGATTGGTTTATAATTGATTCCATGACTTTACAGGTGACGTAACACAGTGAGATTGGTCTGTAATTTTCTACTAGACTAGGGTCTCCTTTTTAAAAAATAGATACGACCGTGGCTAATGACCATAAGTCAGGCAGGGAGCTGGTTTTGAAGAATACCTCATAGATTATGCTTAGAGGTGCAGCTAGGGCAGTGGCAAACTTTTTCAAAAACTAGGCACATAATCCATCAGGGCCAATAGATAGGGATGGCCTTGGGTTTCGTAATGTTTCAACATTAACTGCTGCAAAGTCAATATGTAGTAAGTCATTACAAATTGTTGTGGTGCATCTTGGAAATGGGGGACAGCAACCGTTGCTGTTGACAAAGACTGAAATGAAGAATGTATTAAAGAGGTTTTTCCCTCCTACTTCTTTTAGAATTCTCATTTAAATGGTCATAGTTAATATTATGGGATATTAACATGTAGTCTGTTTAACTCAGTGGGCAAATCTCTGATGTAACTTGGCAGGATAATTTTTTTTGGTACCTGATCAACTGTTCTTTTGTTCTTTGTTTACTGAATTAAGTTTAAAAGGAAACTTATTCTTATTCTTGGTTCCCTCTTTGAAAAGAACAACCTCTTTGCTGAAGAGCTTCAACAATTTGTTTAAATGATATTCCAACTTGGTGACTAATTGAAGTGAGTGTGCCAAATCGGAATCTAGGACAAATTTGGCCATCAAATCTCCTGCCAGTTTCCTCATTGTCTTTCCTTATTGAATCCAGCTGTGAACATCACAAATGGCAATCATGTGATCACAGGACACTGTCACTAATCATAAGTGCCCACCAATTAATAAGCACCCAAAACTCAGTCCAGTGATTTTGGGGACAGCTGCAACTTTGAGAACTGATCATAAGCCTCTATTTTCAGTGCCATTGTAACTTAAAACAGTTGCTGAAGAACTAGTTGGTTAGCAAGGACTACAACATCTTTTTGATACTTTTTAAAATCAATTACGGAATGATAATGATGGGTGTTTATTATTTCCTTTGTTAAAGGATACCTATCTTTTTATTTTAGCACTCCACTGGCAATATTTGCATCTGCAACATCTACTGAGATCCAGCTGGACCTACAGCATTTCAGATTCAGAGACACATGGATGGTTAGAAACAGTCATTAATCTTATGAAAATTAAAATCCCAGTTAGTCTTGATAAATATTAATTTCTAATAAATCAGTTTGACATATACTTTAAAAAACTGAATTGAATGAAGATGTGGAGATCTAATAAAACAAAAGAGCTTTGTGAGCTGACAGGGGGGATGGTTCCACACAAGCAGCTGGGGCAGCTCCATTTGTACAAGCGGCATGTACTGACACCAGCTCACTTAAATGGAGCATGTACATGCTTTCCTGCCATGGCCCCCAGGTTGGGGATCCCAGTTTTACATTACTTGCAAATCCTGAATGATGTGTCTACAAATAGAAACCATGAGTGGACAATTATAATTATTATGGCTGTTGTTTAAGCTTTTCTGTAAAACTAACAGATGACTATAGATTAATTTATTTTGTTCATTATTGACTTCTCTTTTTGTATGTATTCTCTTGGTACAGATTATGATAATCTAAGGTTCTTTCCCCCCAGGTTTAGAATCTAATTTGCAACTGTAATGAAATAATTTACAAAACTAAATTTAGGGATGATTTCTCTCTCAAATTCACCATGAGATTGCAAAATTATTTGAATGTGTGAAAGTTAGATGCACCCTTTCTTGTGATCCTTCCTCCCTCTCCCTCTCTCCTTTCACTGTCACCACTGCAAAATCTGGGCCTTTCCCCCATCAAGACTTTGAGGGTGAGTAACACATAAAAACACTTGCATATTGGGAAAGAAAGAGAAGACCTGACCATGTAGAATTAGCTTTAAATATAATGCACTGATCCTTTGAATGATTCTGGTCTTACCTGAGGAATCTGGGAATTGATGAGCATCAACATCTGCAAATGAAGACGGATTGGAATTAGTGAAATATACATTATAAAAATGGGTATATTACAAAACATGAGCTTTAAAATAGATAAATACATGGCTGTATATCTTTTACAGTTATGTCTATTTACTACTTATATTAGATTTCTTATCTCATATTTCCTATGTGTTTACATACTTATTTTTCTCTTTCCCCTTTTTCTTTGAGAGCCAGGCTTGAATGGCCCAAACAAAGAAAATTATCAAATGTAGCTAACCATGTTATTGCTCTCTCTCCCAATTCCCCCAGGAAGGATATACTATCCAGATCCTGATCCTTCAGAGGTTATCTATAAATGCAATCAACAGATTCTTTATCCATGTCAGATAAGTCAAATCTGACTGAAGAGTGCTTTTGGGTTGAAAGGATTTGCCATTGCTCAGGAGAAGCCCAAATGTAATGTAATCTTCGGGGATGCTCTGGAATCAACACCATATCAGTGCTACATCCTAACTTGAAACACAATTGGAAAGGATCAAGATAACTGGATTCTTCAAAGCTGCAAGTCTTCTCAATAACCTTCCCTAATAAAACAGCTTTGCAAAATAGACCAAAATTGACTAGTGTCATTGGATCCTCTGAAGACTAATAAGAAGGAGATGACCTGTCACTTCCTTTCAAGTATGTGGAATCAGATAACAGATAAACAGAGTTGGAAGGGACCTTTGTAGGTCATCTAGTCCAGCGGTTGCCAACCGATGGGCCGTGGCCCACTGGGCCGTGGCCATGAGAAAATTTTGGTGGGCCGCAGAGAAATTTCCTCCCCAGAGCAACCCCCAAAGCAATTGATCCAGGCTGCGCAGGAACAAAAGTCTGCCCCCCCCCACACCATGGCCCGTGGGAACCCTCCCTGCCCACTCACTCCTTACCCGTCAAACTTGCCTGCTAAATTGCTATTTTTCCTTTTTTTTTCCCTGACCATCAGCTGTTCTGCTGTGCCTGGAGATTTAGATTAGCTAGGAAGCAGGAAATGGTTGGATTTCTTGCTTTCTAGCTAACCTTTAGATCTTCAGCTCTGCTTTTTGTCAAATTCCATTAAAAATGGCAGTGCACTCAGTTGCTGTGGTTTTTCACTCTCTGGTTTTTAAACTATCTAACTTACTATATGTTTTAGATAGGTTTTAGACAAGGCTTTTAATTATTATTATTATCATTTTAATTATTTTAATTTTTAAATACTCTGTAGTATGATTGTGATGTGGTGTTTGGGGCACTATGCTGGATGAGCAGCGAGGGAGGGAAAAAGTCGGAGGTGACACTGCTGCCGCTGCCGCTGCTACCCTGCCGCCCCCATTTCCCTCTTCCCTCTTTTCTCCTCGCCAAATTGCTAATCCGGACTCCAAGAGTGATAGAAGCAGAGGTATATTAAAGCCAGGAGTGAATGCTCAATACAAATCTGAGTCTACACAGTAAAAATATAAACTGTTTGAATTTACCAGTGCAACACGTGCCTCTCTCTCTTAAAAGCAACAAACTTTGAAAGAGTATTCAGTTAACTAGGAGGGGCCCAGAAATCTCATTTATCAAGGGAAAACAAAAACAAATAATTTCCTGTGAGCTGTTCAATCTTTCCTTCACTCAGATAAAAATCCTTGGATCATTGTGTTACAACTTCCTGTTTACAGAGTAATAGCGATCTGCTATTCAAACAGCGATAAATTCCTCCCATTCAGCTGCCAGTTAAACAATTAACCCGTTCCTTGCAGACTCTTAATACTACCTCATTACCTCAAATCTTACAACTTTTCTACCTCATCACCTATATCAACGATTAGATAATCAATTTCTATAAAATATTTTATTAATGGTTTAACTGATTTATTGTTTTTAATTGATTAGTGTGATTAGAGTGTTTGGTGCAAATAGTGTGATTACTGACTAGTTTAAAAGATCAAAATTCATGTAATTTAATTGAATAGCAAAATCATTGATCTAGTGAATTTAAATGAACAGTGTGATTAATGATTAGTGTAATTAATTGATTAGTGATTAGAGTAATTAATTGATCAGGCTGATTGTTGCTCAGGAATATTATCTGACTTGAGAGATTACTGCAATTGATTGTTTGATGTAATATTGGCTATATAGATTACCCAAAATTGTTCCTTTAATTAATTCAATCAACGTACTATTTTAACAATCCTACCATGCCAAAAAGAAAATCCTACGTCAAACCACAACCTAAAGAGAAGATGATCCCCACCAATGAACCACAAGACTCCTGCACATGCCTTAAATGCTACAAAAATCTAAAGGATAATGAAAACTCCATCAAATGTTCTCTGTGTAAAAAATACACTCATCATGACTGCTTGGGACTACCTGAGCAGATGATTCAATACCTAAAATCATCCAATGAGTTTCCATATTTCTGCAAATCATGCAGACCCAAACTGGATCTGTCTGAAAGAGTTGATACCATCGAAACCATTGAAACATCCCCTACCATCGAAACCATTAAAACATCCCTCAACATCATAGTAGCATCCCTGGACGCCGTAAAAGAAAGAATATCCAACCTTGAAAAAAAAGACACAACGCAAAAACCTGAACATCCAATAGCTACAAACCACATCTCTACCAAACAACCACAATCCAATCCAAAACCCAATCCACAAATAAACACAACCCAGACAAATATTGATATCCCAATCCTCATCAGAGAAGCCGTTGAGCGTGAACGGAAACGTCCAAACGCCATCTTATTTGGTCTAGAAGACATCAATGTCAATGATGACATCACAACTGTCCGAAACATCATCAGAAATTATCAAGCATCAACCATCTCCGCTGATGAAATACTTGACATTTCCCGCATCGACCGAGAGCTCAAAAATAGAGACGGCTCTGTGGCCCCACGCTTGTGCAGGGTCATTTGCAAAAATGAATCAAGCAAACGTAAATTCATTTATACTATAAACTCACTCGCCAAAACCAACACCAACTATAAGAACCTCCGTTGCCGCCCTGACCTAACCATACAGCAACGTGCCCGCTCCCGTGTACTCCGCATCGAACTCAAAAACCGTCTAGACAATGGAGAGAAGGACCTGTACATTGACTACCATGCTGACTGTATCAAAAGTAAGCCACGCAACCCAATACTCAGCTTTTACCCTCAACCACAACCCTACCTCAACCCATACACCATCACCCAAGACTAGGCACGCACGCCCCCAACTACCTCAATTCCAACTACTGCCGGCCTTAAATGCAAACTACTCAATGCAAAAAGCCTCGTGAACAAAATACCTGAATTTCTCTTCCTCCTAAATATGGCTAACTTCGACATTATATTTGTCTGTGAAACATGGCTCAATGCATCTCTCCCCGACTCCATTACCACAGTAAGAGACTATCATGTTTACAGATCAGATCGTGAAAATCGTCGAGGAGGTGGTGTTGCTATATTCTATAAAAAATCCTTACATCTAAAAAATATCCAAGTTACCCAGGAGCTTGCCCTTCCTGAAACCATCATCTGTGAACTATCCTCAAATATCACAATTCGATTCTTACTATGTTACAGAGCACCTGATTATGACATCGAACATGTAAACAAACTAAATACATTACTAACATGGGATGCATCCTGCCCATACCCTTTTATCCTTCTTGGTGATTTCAATCTACCTCATATTGACTGGACCCTAAATGATTGTACAACTGAAATCATACACACAACCTTCTACAATGCTATTACAAATCTGGGACTGGAACAACTAGTAATCAACAACACTAGACTTAACAACTGCCTCGATCTCATCTTCTGCAACAGTTTGAACCTAATTTACGGAATACAAACTAAAGAACCCTTTTCCAGTAGTGACCACAATATGATTGACTTTTGTCTCAACATACATCCACACAAAAATCACCACAATGATGTAATCCCCTATTGTAACTTCAAAAAAGGCAACTATGATCTTATAGACAACGATCTCTCATCCCTTGATTGGCAATCTCTATTCACTGGATGCAATACCGTTGAAGACCATTACAACATATTTTTACTTGAAGTCAAAAGAGTCATCAAACTATATGTTCCAACAACAACTCCCAAAACAAAACAAAAAAGCAGATTACCC
>NW_020717390.1:0-40233 GCF_900518725.1 Notechis scutatus | reverse complement strand
ATTCTGTGAGCAACTCAATCTGCCTGCCTGCTTTGCCTGATTTTGGGTAAAAGTTGCTCTTTTTTATAAAAAATTCAATATTTATATAAATATTTATAATATTTACATACAAGCCATGCCCAGCCAGTCACATGACCACCAAGCCACACCCACAAATTAGGCCATACCCACAGAACCGGTTAGTGGTCCCTGTGATTTAAAATTATGAGTTTGGTCGTTCCTGAGTGTCCAAAAGTTTGGCGACCCCTGATCTAGTCCAACCCCCCACCCAAGCAGGAGATCCCATACCATTTCTGACAAATGGCAGTCCAATCTCTTCTTAAAAGTCTCAAGTGATGACACTCCCACAACTTCCAGGGCAAGCTGTTACATTGATTGATTGTTCTCACTGTCAGAAAGTTTCTCCTTATTTCCAGGTTAAATCTCTCTTTGTTCAGTTTCCACCTGTTATTCCTTGTGTGGCCTACAGGTGCTTTAGAAAATAGCTTGACTCTTTCTGTCTGTGGCAGCCCCTCAAATATTGGAAGACTGCTATCATGTGTCCCCTGGTCTTTCTCTTCACTAGACTAGCCATGCCCAGTTCCTGTAACTGTTCTTCATATGTTTTAATCTCCAGTCACCTAATCATCCTGGTTGTTCTTCTCTGTACTTTTTGTAGAGTCTCAACATCTTTTTTATAGTGTGGTGACCAAAACTGGATGTAGTACTCTAGGTGTGGTCTTACTAAGGCTTCATAGAGTAGCATTAGTACCTCACTTGATCTTGATTGTATCCCTCTGTTAATGCAATTTAGGATTGCATTAGCTTTTTTGGCTGCTGCTGCGCACTGCTGGCTCATATTTAGCTGGTTATCCACTAAGACTCCAAGATCCCTCTCAGTTACTGCTATTAAGCCTGGTTTCACCCAGTCTATATGTGTATTTTTGTTTTTTCTTGCCTAAGTGTAGGACTTTACTTTTCTCTACATTAAATTTCATTTTGTTAGATACAGTCCAATGTTCTAGTCTGTCAAGATCCATCTGGATTTTGAGCCTATCTTCTTGGGGGTTAGCTATTCCTGCCAGCTTAGTATCATCTGCAAATTTGGTAAGTTCCCCTTCTATTCTCTCATCTAAGTCATTAATGAAGATATTGAAGAGTACTGGGCCTAAGATAGAACCTTGTGGCACCCCACTGCTTACTTCCCTCCATGTAGACTTAGACCCATTAAGGACTATTTGCTGAGTATGGTTTGTCAGCCAGTTACAAATCCATCTGGTGATGGTGCTATCTATCCCACTTTTTTCTAGCTTACCGGGAAGTAGGTTGTGGTCTACTTTGTTGAATGCCTTGCTGAAATCTAAGTATATTATGTTCACAGTATTTCACTAGTCTACTAATTTAGTCACTATGTTGAAGAATGAAAGAAGATTAGTTTGGCATGATCAGTTTTTAACAAACCCATGCTGACTGCTAGTTATTACTTTATTTGTTTCTAGATGTTGGCAGATCTGATTTTTTATGATCTTTTCCAGTATCTTCCTGGGTATTGATGTTAGGCTGATTGGTCTATAGTTTCCTGGGTCTGTTTTTTTTTCTTTTTTTGAGATGGGAACCATCCTCTGGTAGTTTCCTGGTGCTTCAGGATTTTTGAAAGATATGGTGCAGTGGTTCTGAGATGACCTCTGCCAGCTCCTTTAAAACTCTGGGATGTAATCCATCAGGCCCTGGTGCAGGCGTGGGATTCAAAATTTTTAACAACCGGTTCTGTGGGTGTGGCTTAGGTGGTGGGCATGGCTTGGTGGTCATGTGACTGGGTGGACATGGCTTGGTGGTCATGTTATTGGCTGGGTGTGGCCAATTCAATATCACTCACATCGAGGCACGCGTCTCCTCGCCTGGCCTCTCATGACTGGGGATGCTGCAACAGTCGTAAGTGTGAAAAATGGTCATAAGTCACTTTTTTCAGTGCCATTGTAACTTTAAATGGTCACTCTACACAAGCAAAGTACCAGCAAAGGAGGGGGAAAAACTCCAGATATGTTCCTGACATAGGAAGTCTAGTCCTGCCAAGAATGTAATAAGGGTTAATGGAGAGGCGGTTTCTGTAACCAACACCAGAATGTTTCCTTCCTGCCTTCCTCACAGGATTAGGCCAGTAATTTCTTCTAACAACCGGTTCTCCGAACTGCTTAGAATGTTAACAACCGATTCTAGCGAATAGATGAAAACTGGTAGAATCCCACCCCTGCCCCAGTGATTTGTGTTCATCAAGATCAGACAGGTGTTTTCTTAATATTTTTTTGCTTATTTTAACTTTTATTCTGGTCTGTCTTTTACAGTTATGTTTTTGGTGGGTTGAGCTATAGTTTGTTTTTGCATGAAGATCGATGCAAAGAATGAGTTAAGCAGCTCTGCTTTCTCTCTGTTGCCTGTTACTTCCTTGCTGTCTTCTCTCCTTAGTCGACTGAATGCTTCCTTGATTTTTTCTTGTTCTTTATATGTTGGAAGAAACTTTTTTTATTATCTTGGACTTTTGTTGCATCATTCCTTTTCATCAAGATTCCTTCCCATAAAAATGATTGTTGAATCATTACTTCCCATAAAGAAACATTTATTACCTCTTGCATTCACTACATGTGGTCTCTGAGAAGCCTTAACCCAGGGCTGTCAAACTCGCAGCCTGCGGGCTGGATGCGTCACACACTAGCCATGGCCACACCCAGTTTAGTGAATGGGGAAAAAGTCACATGATGCTGCCATGATGACATGAGTTTGACAGTCCTTCATTAACCAATCAGGAGCAATATGGATCTGAAAGAGGGCAGGATTCAACCTTCCAAGCACCCCAACCACTTCCTCAAAACTAACTGGCTCAAACTCTAGGACACTTGGCTTGTGCAATGTGAAGTATGTACTGGGTGGCTGACAGCGTGGGAGAATTAGCTGAGAAACTCTGATAAATTCTGAGTGAAACAAAAAACACATTAAAATCCTCCACAATTGTTCAAGTATAATTTAAATTTGGAGGGCTTTGCATACCATCTTCATCATAGCAAAGCTCCCATTTTGGATAACAATTTCTTTGGGTTTTTCCAATTGTCTGTATGTTTCTTTCAGTCATTCGAGTGGGAGTGTCAAACTTGATTTCACTGAGAGCTGCATCAGGGTTGTATTTGATCTTGGGGGGCCAGGGGGGCCATGTTCAACTCGATATCACTCGTGTTGGGGGGACCTGTTGTGGTCCAAGGGTGCTGCCTGCAAAAACGAGTTCCAAAGCTCCATTTTCGCTGCAATGGCTTCCAGTAACCCTCTGCCAGCAAAAATAGAGCTCGGGAGGGCAACGGGTGGCCCTCCCAAGGTCCGTTTTCACTGGCAGAGGCATCGCAGACCGGTCCTTTGCTGTTTCCAAGGCAGCCCCACAGGCCAGATCTAAACACCCCATGGGCCGGGTGCAGGGAGTTTTACACCCCTGCATTATAGTTTCAGAAGCCAAGCTCTACCATATTTCAGCTAAACATGAACTAGGTTTCAATGATGCAATGTCAGCTATTCAACCTTTTTACCCCTTTCTTCTCTAGCCTAAGTAGTTTCCTAAATTTACAGTCCCCTGGACAGGGATGTTCAAGGGGTGGGTGGATTGTGCCCTCCTTCAAGAATGCTGCTGTTTCTATGTCGACCAGTCTGAGACCATCCAAAAGAATATAAGGCAAACTAAAGCTGCTATACGGGTTGTAAATAGGCATCTGGGATTAGGACTAGTTTTGGGACACTACTTTGTTCCCAGATTTGGGATCCCCATTTTAGAAATGTACTCAGTGGATTTTAAATATTTTGGGGGTGTCTTTCCCCAAGATCAGCTCTCAGTTGCTTTCCACTTAGGGCTTCTGAAAGAGCCCTTCTTTGTTCTCTGGGCTCCACCCAGCATTATATGCTCAGTCCTCTTTATTAAATAGAAACAAAGACATCACCATCCGTAAGATATCTTAATACTGTATTATGTCAGGAAGCATGTCACAAAAAGAATAAACTAAATTTAATTTTCAAGGATGTCAATTCATTTAAATCAATGATGCTTGACTTAAACCTTTCTAGTAATATTATTATGACAATGGTAAGAAAATGCCAAGGTGAGTGACAGAGCACATGCTTCTCTAAAATTTGATTCCATGCTCAAAACATGGACTTTCAGACTAGAAGGAATGTCCCCTTCTGAAATCTCAGGGAGTCACTTTCAGTCCTAGTCAACAACAAATTGGTTGAACAAGATTCAGTGGGAGACGGCTTCCTAAATCATAATGGATCTATTTCCAGTTTATCTTGAAAGAACATTTCTGTAATATGTTGGGTTTTCTTACCTTTCAATAAAGTTTCCTCAAGTTTTTTAGCAATGTCATTTATGTTGCTTTTTTGAAGGACATGAATGAACACATCTGGAGCATCTTCTTCATAATATTGAATCATGAGGTCTACAACTGTTTGTTGGTTCGCTTTCTCCAAAAAAGCTTTATGAATGTTTTGCATTCTATTGTAGTTAATGCATTCTAGCCTCCATTTAAATTCTTCAAATTGATTCTCACGGAGTTCAAGCAATGCGTTGTAAAGAACTTCTTTCACATTGTTATTCATGTCAATTATGATGGATTATATCCAATCTAAAATTAAAATTAGAGAAATGAACTATTATTTTATGGAAAATGAAGTTTGAAAAGAACAATGTTCTCTATTTTCAAATTAAACTAGATAGCTCATTCACAAAGGTATTATGCTACCAATAACATAACAGATTATTTATTATTTGTTTTATACAAGTTTGTCTATGTCTCCAGCTCTGTACTTTCTAATCTGGGTAGAGTCCTAAAACATTAGTGGCTTGCATCCTGATCTGATCTGACAAGCTGTAAGCAACAATCATATCCCTCAGGGTTACCCCTGTATGATATGAACCCAGAGCTCTCATCTTGGTTTGCATATAAAAGGCAGGCAGATTCCATATTGAGTAACACAACCCTGTTTTGATCTTCACTATTCAGAAGAAGCAGAAACATTGAAAACTTCCCCTTCTAGATTGTCAAAAGGGAGACACAGATGTGTAGAGGATGTTCTCCCACTATCCAATTCTGATGAGATCATCCATATTCTGCTTCATCTAAAGCGCTCTATAGGGAGGTTGCTCTTGCTGGACATCTTTTAAAAAGATGGATGGTGGTCTTTCAATGGATCATGCACTAAGAAGGGAATTGGATAAAAAGACCTTTATAATTCTAGCTACATCCCATTACCTTTGGTACAACCTTTCCTAAAATGGATAAGTTTGGAGATAGGTATCTAAATGATCTAAAATGGCGGCCCAAAGTGATGGCTTTAAACGTACGAAATATATTTAAAAGAAATAGTAAAGAAAAAATAGAACAGAATAAAAAAATTGCAGAAAACAATAGAAAGAGGAGGAGGAGGAGGACTAGAAAGACAGAAAAAGTAGTGGAAGTTTTAAACCAACTTCCAGTGGAGGTAATGGGTTATACATCAATAGCAGAGTTTAAATATGTTTGGGATATCCATCATCCAACAAAAATAAAAAAATGAAACAATAAAATAATGAATAAAAAGAAAACAAAAAAATTCCAAGGGCAGACTTGAGGACTATCAAGTCTTTTTTTGCTATCAGTTTTCTGTTTTTCTATGACTATTTAAAGAAGTGATTTCCAATCTTCTTTACAGGAGTTGCAAGCATACTTTATACTATTTCCATCCCTAAAATTATGACATAATTCCATTTTTCTAATACAACAATCCATTTTAATCAGTAAATCCAGAAATCACATTTCATTTTACACATTTCCAGAAAAAAAAATCCTCAAAGGGTTTTTAGTTTTTTTTTTTTTAATAAAAGTGTTGTTAATTCACTAATCATACAAGTCAATTTAGCTATTTCTGTAAGTTCTACTATCTTCACAATATACCCCTCCAGTGTTCCTATTTCTGTACATTTTCATCTTTGTGCATATAATAGCTTTACTGCAGTCACCATTTATAAAATCAATTGTCCATGAATCTTTTTTAAGTGGCTGCCCATTAAATTCTACCATGTTTCTCACAAAATAAGGCCGGGCCTTATTTTTTTTGACCCTCGAAAAAATGGCTAGGTCGTCTTTTCGGGGATAACTTAATTTGTTCCCCCACCTAGAGCGACACACACACAGTCCCCTCACCGTGAGGCCGCTTCTATCGGCCGAAGAAAGCTCCCCGAAGGCAGAGTCCCCAGCTGCTTCAGGGTGTGGCGTGGCTGCCCGTGTCCCCTCGCCATTAGGCAGTGTCTTTCAGGTGATGGAAGCTCCCCAAGTGCAGTCACCAGCCACTTCGATTGGCCAGTAGAAGCGGCCTCGGGGCGAGCGCACACACACACTCCCCTCACCAAGGGGACACAGGCAGCCACGCCACGCCCTGAAGCAGCTGGGGACTCTGCCTTCAGGGAGCTTCTATCGGCTGATGATCTATCGGTAGATCAGAGTATTCTAGCCTAGGCTACCTGCAGGGCACTCCTAAAGGCAAGTTTTCTCCCCCCTCGCCCTTCCCCCCCATTTCTCTTCACCTCGTGTAGTTCTAACGAACGATGTGAGAAATGGCAGGGAAACGCATGGTTTAAATAGGCCTAAATTTTGGGGGTGGGGCTTAATTTCACCTCATGCTTAGAAATCATGCTGGGCCTTCCTATTGGTGGAGGCCGTATTGTTGGAGAAACACGGTAGTAAAGAAAATTCTCATTTCACCTGAATATTATTTTTTTAATTATCTGCATCAACATATTTATTTGTATCCAGTATTTTCTTGCTATTTCACAAGTGTACCACGCATGATAAATTGTCCCCTCATAGTTTTCACATTTCCAACAGCAATTAGAAGTCATTTGATATATCTTGGATGAATTCTAAGGCCTTATATGCCAATGATACATCATTTGCATTCTCTTTTCATTTCTAAGTCTCTGAAATTCAAACCTGTTATGGATTAATAAAGTACCCTAAATAAAAGTATTACCATTAAAATGCAAAGCAGGCTCGAAAGCCTGCACTATTGATTGGTCCAAAATAGCTAGCCGGGATTGGTCAGGGTAGAACAACCCGATTGGCTATTAGAGTAACATCTCCCATTGGACACTAGCACAGGGGTTAATAAACTCCCATTGGTTAACGGGTCAGCAGCCAGCTCTATAAAAGGGCTACTGCTGCCCTATGTTTTTTGCTCTGTTAATACTTGTAAATAAAGAGTTGAAGTTCACTAAGTCACTGACTCGTCTCAATTACTTGCACCCATGAACCAGACTTAACACTGGCGACGAAGGTGGGATGCAAGAGACGATAGAGCTGACTGAACACTAAAGAGCGCCAAGCAGAGCACGTGGCTGACACGCACCAACGACGGCAACATGGCCAGCGGTGCTATACCACCCGCTCCATTCGACCCAGCGGCTGAAGATTGGGACTCATATATGGATTGTTTCCAAATGTTTTTGGAGACGAATAACTTGAAAGACGCGACGACCAGCAAGAAACGAACGATCTTTCTAACCCATTGCGGACCGGCCGTTTTCAAAATGGCAAAATCTCTCACAAAACCGGCTGAAGTGAAGACCATGGACTGGGACGTCCTCGCTCCTCTCCTAAAGGCCTACTATGCACCCGCGGTACCTACACTGGTTCGGAGACATGAATTTTACCAGAGGGTCCAACAGAAAAGCGAAAGTATCACGGACTATGTCGCGGACCTCCGAAATCTGGGAGGCCTCTGTGGGTTCGCAAACCTCGAAGAAGCCTTGTGAGACCGCATAGTTCTGGGACTAGAGGACCACATGGTACAGAGCAAGATCATGGCAAAGGGAGACATCGATCTTGCCGAGGCCATCGCAGACGCTACTGCAGCAGAAGCCACCAAGAAGTCGGCAGCCCGAATGCGCCGCAACAACGCAACGCACCATCAACTCCCAAATGACAACTCGTCTCGCCCCGAGAGGCACTCTACAATGGCACACCATGAAGACCTAGAGTCCCCATCGGAAAGCGATGAGGAAGAGGTCAACTGACTATGATTAGAGAGAGACCAGCGGAACCAACGACTTCTGCGGCAATGTGCGGGTTGTGGGGCAAATCACCCACGATCCGACTGCAAATTCCTCGATGCACTCTGCCATTCCTGTGGAAAAAGGGGCCACATCGCTAAAGTTTGTAGAAGCGAGCAGAGCTCCAGCTCAAAACCCCGACAGGCCAACTGCCAGTCTTCGGTATTCCCCTGCACACACTGAGACCAACTGAATCACCAATGGAGAAGCCACTCCTACAGAAACAAACCATCCACCACGACCACCAGGTAAGAAGAAACTCACCAAACCATCACCATCGGTCACGCTTCATCCCTTGACGCGAAAAAAAATCCGAGTGAAGGTCGCAATAGAAAATCAACCCTGCATCATGGAGGTTGACTCAGGATCATCCCTCTCTATGGTGTCCTGGAGGACTCTCCAACAACTAATCCCTGCCATCCATCGTCAAGACCTCGCTCCCCAGAAGATAATACTTAAAGATTACCATTGGAACCAAATCCTGGTCGTCGGTTCCAGCCGTGTTCAGGTCTCCTTTAAAAAGCATACAGCTTCCCTGCCATTGACCGTCGTCGATCGCGACCGGCCTAGCTTGTTGGGCCTACAATGGTTCGCACCACTCGGAATCACAGTAGCCGGCATCCACCAAGTCGAAAGCAACGACTGGGAGGCATCTCTCATCCAAGAGTTCGAGGACGTCTTCTCGGACGAATTAGGCAAGTACAAGGGGACCCCAATATCATTTAATCTAAACCCCGAAGTAGCTCCTATCTGCCTTAAGCCTCATCGAGTACCCTTTGCGCTAAAACCTAAGATTGACGAGCAACTTGATAAACTAATAGCACAGGGTGTTTTAGAACCGACCGACCACGCCCGGTGGGAAACCCCGATTGTAACACCCATTAAGCCAGACGGATCGATAAGAATATGCAGAGACTACCGGGCCACCCTGAACCACGCACTCCAACAAAGTGCATACCCGGTTCTGGTAGTTCAACATCTCCTCCATTCCCTGGGTGGGGGTCAAATATTCGCTAAATTGGACTTAGCACAAGCGTACCAACAGCTACCTGTTGATGCAGAAACTGCGGAAGCGCAAACTATCGTCACGCATAGGGGTGCGTTTAAGTGTAAAAGACTCCAGTTCGGGGTGAGCGTGGCTCCAGGAATTTTCCAGAGTTTGATGGAGAGACTCTTGCAGGGTATACGCGGAGTCATACCGTATTTTGATGATGTCTTGATAGCTGCCCCTAACAAAGACGTTTTAGAGATGCGCCTCAGAAGGGTTCTACAGAAATTTAAAGAAGTTGGCCTTAAGGTTAAAAGAAATAAATGTCAACTATGCACTGAGAGGGTAGAGTTCCTTGGATACCTCCTCAATAGCCAAGGGATTCATCCTACGGGAAAAAAAGCTTAAAGCAATCAAAAATGCCCCAACTCCACAAAATAGAACAGACCTCCAAGCCTTCCTGGGGCTCATAAACTTTTACAACGTCTTTTTGCCCCAGAAGGCGACCATAGCTGAACCCTTGCATCGTTTACTGGACAAAAGAGCAACCTGGGTCTGGGGACGTCGGGAAGAGCGTGCATTCCAACAAGTTAAAGACTTGCTGACATCTGATGCTGTCCTAATGCAATATAACGAAACTTTGCCTTTAACCATTACCTGCGACGCTTCACCTTTTGGAGTGGGGGCAATCCTGAGTCATGTGCTACTTAACGGAAACAAAGCACCCATAGCATTTTTTTCTCGAACATTATCAAAAACTGAAATAAACTATAATCAACTCGATAAAGAGGCCCTTGCTGTTGTCTCTGCTGTTAAACGTTTCCATGAGTATATATATGGCCGAGCTTTTACTATCATAACTGATCATAAACCGTTATTGGGCATCATAGCTGGAAATAAACCAACCCCCACAATATTGTCACCCAGAATGACTCGTTGGTCCGAGTTCTTGGCGGCCTACAATTATCTATTAGAATATAGACCTGGGAAGGCCATTCCCCACGCTAACGCGTTAAGCCGCACTCCTCTTCCGGAAGCAGTCAACGATCCGGCTCCGACTCTCGCGACACTACAAATAGAATCGCTACACTCGCCTCCGCTCACAGCATGAGAAATCGCCATCGCCACTAAACGAGATCCTGTCCTACTGCAAGTCCTAAGCTGGATGGAACGTGGATGGCCAACCGAGCAACTCCACAATGAATTCACCCCCTTCAAGAGCCGCCAATCGGAACTATTCTCCCAGAAGGGTTGCATCCTTTGGGGGGATAGAGTCGTCATACCAAAGAACCTACAACAAAGTGTGTTGGACATATTGCATGAGGGACATCCGGGTATCGTGCGCATGAAGGCGCTCGCCCGAAGCTACGCTTGGTGGCCAGGCATCGATAAACAAGTCGAGGCCTGGGTAGCCACGTGCCGGAAGTGCCAGAACGTCAGTAATGCGCCACCCAAAGCCACGCCAACAGAATGGGAAACCCCGCGAGGCCCGTGGTCCCGCATCCACGTTGACTTCGCGGGGCCGACCAAAGGACACACATTTTTAATCACAGTCGACGCGTACTCTAATTGGCTTGAAATTCACAGAATGAAAACTACTACAACTGAATCAGTTATTGCCAAATTAAACAGACTTTTAGCAACACATGGACTACCGGACGTGTTGGTCTCCGACAATGGGCCTCAGTTCACCGCCCTACCTTTTGAGCAATACTTAGCGGACCGAGGCATCCGCCATGCGCTAACCTCGCCGGCGCACCCTGTGGCAAATGGAAGAGCAGAGAGGATGGTACAATTTGTAAAAAAGACTCTGTGTAAAATGGACTATGGGAACATCGACGACAAAATTAATCGAATCCTTCTGCTCCAGCATATCACCCCACACAGTATCACGAACAAGACGCCGGCCGAACTGCTCATGGGATGAAAACTTCGTTCCCACCTTGATCGGTTACACCCTTCCTATTCACCGGAGAAGCCCATTGGCTCCAGCAGCAAATGCCGTGAATTCAAGTTAGGAGATTTAGTCTTCGCTAAAAACTTATCCGGCGACCCGTTATGGGTTCCTGCAACTATTACCCAGACAACCGGCCCTAAATCCTACCGTCTACAAACTGATGACGGCAGGGCGTGGAAACGCCACATAGATCAGCTCCGAACTAGACTACCCGCCACTTCCCACGACTCCCCAAGTACGAGGACTGAAGGGGGAGGGGATATCGAGGGGGCCGAAAAAGACCTTTATGACGACAGAATCGAGGGAACCCAGCAACCAAGCCAAAAGGGTATGATACCCATCGAAGGACTAGATAGCAGCGAGGCAGCGCCGCAGGGAAGTAACGCGGGAGAAACAAGCCCACAAGAAGCAGCTGGAACCCTAGGGGACTGGGATGCAAACGAGGCCCGCGCCGAGCCTCCCCGCGCTGAACCAAAAGAACTAAGGAACGAAGTAGGTGGCCCACCGGAAACAAATGACGGCCAAAGACTGGTGGAACAGCGAAAATCAAAAAGGCAAATTAGGAAACCTGCATACCTACGAGAGTACATTACCACACCCCTCAAACAGAACCCAGGGGGGAGGGGTGTTATGGATTAATAAAGTACCCTAAATAAAAGTATTACCATTAAAATGCAAAGCAGGCTCGAAAGCCTGCACTATTGATTGGTCCAAAATAGCTAGCCGGGATTGGTCAGGGTAGAACAACCCGATTGGCTATTAGAGTAACATCTCCCATTGGACACTAGCACAGGGGTTAATAAACTCCCATTGGTTAACGGGTCAGCAGCCAGCCCTATAAAAGGGCTACTGCTGCCCTATGTTTTTTGCTCTGTTAATACTTGTAAATAAAGAGTTGAAGTTCACTAAGTCACTGACTCGTCTCAATTACTTGCACCCATGAACCGGACTTAACAAAACCTTTTGACCATTGATATATTTGTATGTTATAACAAAAATTCTTAGCTCACTTTATCACACCTTTTTAAACTTGCTCTTCTTCCATTTGAAATCTTAAAAAAAAATGTGTATTTTAGCAAATATATGTTAGTCATTTGTACATACATCCATTTCAGACTCTTTTATATGTTGTCCAGTACCTGGTATCAATTTTATTATCTTCTATGCCTTCAAACTCATGTAAAGATTTTTCAAAAGTTTTTCTCATCTTCTAAAAGTTTATCCATTGAAATCTGTATACTTTCTGAAACATTAGATATTAATATCACTCTGCTAAACAAATAATTCCCTCAACACTGTCCAACTATTTACAAAGTCTACTATTACTATTAACCTTCTCATCACTCCTTATCACCCATCCCCTCCCACTTGTGACTGTATGACTGTAACTTTGTCGCTTGTATCCTTAAGATCTATATTGACTGTTTCCTGGTAAGATTTGATTGCTTATTGTACCCTATGACTATTATTAAGTGTTGTAACTTATGATTCTTGACTCTTGATGAATGTATCTTTTCTTTTATGTATACTGAGAGCATTTGCACCAAGACAAATTCCTTGTGTGTCCAATCATACTTGGCCTGTAAAGATTTCTATTCTATTCTATTCTATTCTATTCTATTCTATTCTATTCTATTCTATTCTATTCTATTCTATTCTAACTCAGACCAGTTATTTTTTTAAAAAACTCTTTAAAATAAGAAAGAGTTACAGTCAACTAGACTTTCTACCTAGTCATGAGTTTTTAATTCTATGCCTCGGTTTATACAAGCAAGGATTCTATTGGATTGTATTTTGGCTCCTGCCACACACCGCTGGCTCATATTTAAGTGATCACTTCAGTTCCTAAAATGGTTTAGTTTCACACCCATCATTTCCCATAAGTATATTATTTAATTATGTACAGTATATGTTTTTCAAATCTTACAGCAAAAATAACCAGTATTCAGAATTTCTCTGATCTCCCAATCAATTTAAAACTTTCTTAAATAAATATCATTTAGTGTCATAAAAATCATTTTGTTTTGTTTTTTGCTTTTTTGCCAATTTTGTTTTTGGACTTTCTGAAGTTTTATTTTTCTTTTTTCTTCTACTTTTTATTACCTTTTACAATGTTTCTCAAAAGTTCAATTTTTTAAAAAAAGTTGGAAGGTTCTTTCATTCATATACTATGGTCTTGGTCTGTTTGTAGCTTTGTTCTGGTTTCAAATTCATATGTATCTTACCTATATTTATTTCCCATATTATTTAAGTATAACATTGAATTATATTTCTTAAATATGGACTATTGATTTATTTTATTATTTATTTATTAAATGTTTATGCTGCCCATCTTCCCTACAAGGTGACACTGGGTAAACTATACCAAGCTTGAAGGTATGGCCAGCTGGATAATTTTATATAAATAGAAAGAAATGTAGTCTCCTAACTGTAAAGAATAGTTCCAAGGCAAGAATTTGTTATCAATTTTGAAGTCTGTGTGTTCAAGTCTAACTCTATACAATACATTAGCATACAATCTAAGTTTTATGATAGATTTAATAACTGAATTAATTTTATACAGTTTTATTTATATAAGGATATATTGTTAATTTTAAAAATTATTTTAGTTGATTTAATTATCATATATTTATATATGTTGCTTCACTGTACCATCATAATTCATCTAAGCTTCTTTCACTTGATTTCACTATTTCAACACTGTCATCGCTATTCCTATTGTTCTACCACGATAGGAGATACTCCTAGGAGGGATTGGTGCAAATGTTGAAAATATAAGCTAAAAGTATATATCCCTAGCCTCCCAAGGATTGAAGGTTGTGCCAACTTCCCAGCTAAAGGAAGCAGGTATCTATACTGGGCACCAATAATATAGGAAGATGCTAGAAGCAGAAGTTCACTTTAGTGACAAGGGTGTAGGTATCCATTCATATTGTGCAGGTGGCTTCCAATAGAGCAAGGCAAGCCAGCACCCACATCTTTTATGATTCATGCAGATTGAGGGGGGCATTTTAGCCAAGAAGGCAGATGGATGTAAAGTTCAGACTATGAAAACTTTCTCTGGAAAAAAGAGACGTATGGGGATTGCTCATATGTACAGCTGAATCCTGTGAGCAGGAACTAGAGACTGTTGTTTTTGTAGCCACTGCAAGTTGTGGGTCCTAGCAAGCTGTGAGTCATAAATGCAGCCTTTAGCAACTCACATTTTGACTGAACTTCACCTTTTAAATCCTTTTGAAGTTTATATTATTGTATTAAATTCAAAGCTACAAACTTACAAGTTCCTGGGAAGTGTCCTTTCGTACTGTGTAGGACAAGACAATGGTAAACCACTCTTGCATTTTTCACCAAGAAAATGAGGTGAATAAAAAATATAAAATAACTGATGATACAGTACTGGATAATGGGTTCCTCGGGTCAGATGGCACTCAACATGCTACTGTTGAAGATATTTTCAGGTACTAATAGTGTTTATGATGTACTTACATTGAAGTGTTTGGGACATGTAGCCGTTTATGTTGCCATGCAGGAAAAGAAAATCCAAAGCTGGAAAAGATAGAATTACAGTAGCAACATAGAACATAAAAAGCATAAACACAGCACTTTTTGTGAAATGAAACAAACACGAATTGACAGAACATCAGCTCACTGCTAATATTTGGCCTTCATCCAAACAACAATAAACAATAAGCACATGGGGAAAAGTAAGATTTCTGAATACAGTCCTTACACTTACTTTCCTTACAGAAAGTAACTGTCAGAAAGAAGGGAAGTAGCTTTCTCTGATGTGACTCTCATACTATGAAATGCAAATGAAGAAAATTTTCTTCTCTTTCCCCTATTCTTCCATTGTTAATCTCAATAACAATTTAACTGTTTTAATGATTGAGTTGAATATAATAATGCATGTATAAATACATTGCTTTGTTATAGGAAGTCTGATTAATGTACAGTATCTTCTTTTGTAAAAGATTCAGGACTTATTTGCCTCATTCTGTTTACCTTTGGCGAGGCACTTGGCCAAAGTCTATGAATACCTCACAATCTGCATGAGCAACCAGTTCTGCAAGATTCAACTTTTGATAATATCTTGCATTGTGTAAGAGAAAAAAATTTGTAATAGTGTCCAGATTAAAGGGTACAGAAACCTCCAATCTATTGCTTGCAGTACTTTGGAATGCAAAGTTGCCTCCAATTTTATTTCTCTGTACATGTGGAGGGGATGCTCATGTGCAAGTCCATATATATTAGTATGCCCTCAGGATTGGAAGGCATACTAGTATCCCAGGGAAGCAATAATTGTTTTTTAGATGCTCAATCTCACGGCCAATCAAGTTATGCTTTTTTAAACTCCTGGAGTGAAATCCTTTAGGATTAGCCTCATCCAGGTACCCATTTTTTGTAGACTGCCGCCAGGCTACAGACAAATTGGCCAGTTTGAAAACTGTGCTCATGGAAAAGCCCAAATGGACTCGAATGGAGGAACACTCTTCAGCTGAAGTGATAGGGACAAAGAACACTGCTGAGGTGAAATGCACAAAGTCTTCTCTACTGGTCACAAGCCTACTACCATGGAGCAGTAGATTAGTCTCAAAGTTGGAGCAGGTGGTTCTGGAAACTGAAGCAGAGGGAGATGGGGGGTCCTCTTATATTAGATGAGTGGGGAAAGGTGTATCTTTCACCTGAGTTAAACCCAAGGACAGAGTTAAGGCTTTTAATCAAACTTTATTCCAGCTATCGAGGCATAGCAACCAAACACAACTGCACACAGTAATATCTGAAACACTCCAGGTGCCCACACTCTCAGCCAGCTATTGGGGTTTAGCTTATGGTTGAAGCTTGCTCTACTAAGTAAGATTTTTTCTAGAGTCAAGTTACTCCCCAGGATAAGTAGTGTGAAATTGCTGCTTGCTAACCCTTTATTGCTTAAATAAAGTACAGAGCTGGCTTTTGCTACATGAACAATTTTGATGCCTCTGATCACTGGAAGTGTCTGAATGTGCCCATTTACAAACATTTCATACAAGCATTTACCCTGAAAAAACAAGTGGTCCATGTTAAACAATATGGTATGCTAGACTTAATCTTTTCAAGTTTAAATTTTTCAAGTTTAAACTTTTAAAGTTTGAGACACTGTTTGGAATCGAACATAATCCAACTAGTGTCTTTAAAAAAACTGTTTTAACAAACTCAGAGACAGCCTAAGAAAAATTCCTGGGATAAAAATCCTAAATGGAAAGACAACTCAAGAAGCATGGAGAACTCTGAAAAAAATATGATAAAAAAGCCCAATTCAACACAATACCACTGAAAAAGAGAAACAAGAAATCCAAGAAGAAACTAGTATGGCTGTACAAAGATCTGTCTGATAAATTGAAAGACAAAAAGGACAAGTACAAGAAATGGAAAGAGGGGGACATATAACTAAGGCAAATATCAGCAGATAGCTGGAAGCTACAAAGATGAAGCCAGGAAAGCAAAGGCTCAAAATGAACAAAGACTTGCAACAAAAGTCAAAGATAGTTAAAAAAAGTTTCTTTCAAGATATACATAACAAGAAAAAAGTCAAGGAAACAGTTAATTAAAGAGAGAAGATGGCAAGGAAGTAACAGGCAGTAGAGAGAAAGCAGAGCTGCTTAACTCATCAAATGTGCAGATGACACTAAATTGGCAGGAATAGCCAACACCCCAGAAGACAAGCTCAGGATCCAAAAAAATCTTGACAGACTTGAACAATGGGCCTTATCCAATATGAAATTTAATGTGGAAAAAAGCAAGGCTTTTCATTTAGGCAAGAAAAACTAAAGTACAAGTACAGATTAGGTGAAACCTGGCTCAAAAACAGTAACTGTAAAAGGGTCTTTGGCATCCTAGTGAGTGATCACTTAAATATGAGCCAGCAGTGTGTGGCAGGAGCCAAAATACAATCTAATACAATCCTTGTTTGTATAAATAGAGGCATAGAATTAAAAACTCATGAAGTATTAGTATTGCTTTATAAAGCCTTAGCTAAGAGCACACCTGGAATACTGCATCCAGCTTTGGTCATCACATTACCAAAAAGATGTTGAAACTTTGGGGGTAAAGTGCAAAGAAGAGCAACTAAGATGATCAAGGGCCTGGAGGCAAAAACATATGAAAAACAGTTGCAGGAATTGGGTATGGCCAGTCTAAAGAAAAGAAGGAGTAGGGTTGACATGAAAGCAGTATTCCAGTATTTGAGAGGCTGCCCCAAAGAACAGGGGGTCAACCTTTTTTCCAAAGCACCAGAAAGCAAGACAAGAAACAACAGGTGGAAGCTAATCAACCTGAAATCAAGAAGGAACTTTCTAACAGTAAAGACAATTAACCAGTGGAAAAGCTTGCCTTCAGAAGTTGTAGGTCCTTCATCACTGGAGGTTTTTAAGAAAAGACTGGACAGCCAGTTTTCTGAAATGGTATAGGGTGTCCAAGGTCCCTTCCAGTTCTATTCTGATAGATAGATAGATTGATTGATTGACTTACCACTCTGTGGTGAAAACGTACAGGCAGAATCCGATGCAGAATGGCAAAACAGGTGAATGGACTTTGTCCATTCACTTTTATACCTGCTGTAAGGAGCAGTTTCATTTTCTCAAGCATAAGTATTACTTCCACCCAGTTTCTGCTTGCATTTCCAGACTCCTTGTTTTTTTTATTGTTGATGGTTGATCCTAAAAGGCAGAAGATATTCATCACTTTGGTACAAGTAGTCCACTTACAACTGAATG
The DNA here is from genome assembly GCF_900518725.1 of Notechis scutatus. The sequence continues at coordinate 22,444 of NW_020717390.1, read as the reverse complement.
GAGCCTGCCTATTACCGTCATAAGTTGTCATAGTTCTAAAGCAAGTCATCATGTGATCACACCTGATTTCACAACCATTTTTGCAGCAACCGATAAATAAATGCTTCAATCCTCCCAATGGGGCATTTTTGCCAAAATTAGAAATAAACAAACAAGGTTAACACACAACAGCGCTTTTAGTAAAAATGTTGTACATTGTGGTCATATCAGTGGTGGGATTCAAAATTTTTTACTACTGGTTCTGTGGGTGTAGCTTGTTTGGTGGGTGTGGCTTGGTGTCATGTGACTGGGTGGGCATGGCCAACTCAGCAAAGTGGTGCGACACCTTGCTGCGAGTTACATCGAATTGGCCATGCCCACTCAGCCACATGACCGATGCTGCAGAGACAGGATTATTTCCTACGCATCTCCCCCCCTCCACCCTTGGGCTGACAAAAAAAAAAAGCCCAACTAAAGATCGCAACTGCCTGCCGAGTCTGCCTGCCGAATGGGTTTTGTTTTGGGATGGTTTTTGTTTTGTTTTTTGCCAGAAGCCCCTTGGAGATAAATTTGCACTGCCAAATCTTATTGTACCTCATTGTTGTGGCACTGCCTGTTGCTGCTGCGGGTGCTGCTGCGGGCATCAAACTGCCCAAGTAAAGAACCTCACCGGCTCAGGCAGACTGTGAGGATCAAGAGGGGAAGCCAAGGTGCTCGCCCCATAGCAGCCAATTTCACTCTCTCGCTCCAGTTAGATGCTCCCAGCGTGTACAAGGAGTGTGAAGGGAGGGCACGCTTTCTTCCTTCTCCTGGTAGATGTGCCTCTTCCAGCCCGGCCCGGCCCAGCCAGCCAACAGTTAGCTACATGTCCTGGGTCTTTTCACCTCCCTTGTCACAAGATGCCTGCAGCTGCTGCATGGTTTTTTTGGTGCAGCTGGAGTCCAGCAGCTACACCGAGAAAAGCACGCCTTGTTCTATGTGCTGGGCCTGGCAAGTCTGAGCAGTCGGTGCATAGAACAGGTTGGCCCTGGACCACTGGAGAAGCGGAGCGAAACCAGAGATCAGTAATTTTCGCTGCAAGAAGCCTGTGACTGCCAGATGTTCTCCAGCCCCACCGAAAAAAGCACAACATGCACCAGCCCATTGGAGAAGCAGAGTGGCAGCTACAGGGTTCTCACACTGAAAAAGGAGTGGCTGGAGTTGACTCTTTTTCAGTCTCCAGCTGCCTCTTTTGCAGCACAAGAAATCTCCCCCAACCAGCCAGCTGCTCTCCTCCTCCTCCTCAGTCATACAGAACAAACAGGCAGAGAAGGGGGAGAGCAGCCAGCCGGTTGGGGGAGGCTTCTTGCGCTGCGAAAGAGGCGGCTGGAGACTGAAAAAGAGTTCGCTCCAGCCGCCCCTTTTTCAGCGCAAGAAGCCTCCCGAACCAGTATGAACCGGTTGAATACTACCTCTAGGTCACATGACCATGTGACATTGCAAACACCCATAAATGTAGACCAGTTGCCAAGTGCCCAAAATGGGGTCATGTGACCGTGGAGGAGAGGCATTTGTTATGAGTACCTTTTATGTTTGCTAAGCCAAGTTGTAAATTGGTTGTAAGACAAGCCCTACCTGTATCTTCATTAGTAGGGAAATTGTGTCTGTCCTGCTTGTTGTACCTGGTGGCATTGTTTGATTTACTTTATGTTTAATCTTTTCTTTATATTTAATCTTAGTCCATTTTTATCTAAACTTCATTATTAGAGTTTGTAAATTCTCTGCATTTTCTGCAATCAGAATAATGTCCAGATGATATTTCTGTCAACCATCCTATTGGCATATACAGCAAAATAAACTCCTGGGACATTTTTTTTTTTACCAAGAGTATAACTTTACTGATAGACCTACCCTGTTTCTCCAACATACGGCCTCCCCCAATAGGAAGTCCCAGCATGTTTTATAGGCATGAAATGAAATTAAGCCCCTCCCCCCAAATTAAGGCCTATATTAAAACATGCGAAATGGGGGGGATGGTGCCATTAGGAAGTACTTTTGTTGAACACCCGGATATGGTGCTGCCTGCATTGACCCCGATACGAAGTGCCCCACCAACGCCGAGGTCAACATCCAAGCTGTTGCCGCCCGCCCAAAGTTGCAAGGGGGGGGAATTAAGTCACCCCCGAAAAGACGGCCTAGCCATTTTTTCGGGGCTCAAAAAAAAATAAGACTCGGCCTTATTATATGAGAAACACGGTATATAGGCACAGAAGAAGCAAAGCCAGTTCTAAAGTTTTGGTGCAAAATGCAGCATAGTAAAAACCCCTTTTCCTTCCCGGGCAGCCCATTGACCATTGTCCACCAATCTAGGCTACTCGTTTTGTTTTGGGAACCAGTCTGCACCACTTGAATCCCCTTGCAACCTTGACACTTCAGGATTTTCTCAGGCTACAAATAGCTCACGTGAATTCTTTTACCTACCCCTGCTTGCTAGTTATACCTTCTCCCCTCCCTTACTTCTGTTGTCAGGCTGTGAGCAGAAAGAGATGCATTTTGTGAACCAACCTTGACAAGTTCAGACAATATTTCCTAAAAGAAAGACTCTCATTTGGGATCTATTACATTCCATGTTCCTCTATTCCCACTATATATGATCATGTAAAGCAAGCAAGCACAACTTTATTGTTATAGTACAGGTTCCATCTATTTTCTATTCTGTACAGTAAATTATCTATTTAACTTGTAACAAAGAAAATAATAGCCAGAGTTAACTTCTCAACATTTAATGTCTCTGTTAGGGCTATAGAGTGACCCATCTGACCATCTTTGAGAGTAGACACACAGAACTTTAGAAATAGACTGATCCACTCATTCAACATTTGTTTAGTTTCTTTTCAAAACAAACTAATTAATGCAATCTCTTTTTCTCTCCTGTTATCTCAGGAAAGAAATGCATCACTTCTCTTCCTTTTAGAACACAATATCAAGCAGAAAAAAATTTCTGGAAGATTAATGAATGTAAATGTAGGTGCAAATGCATTCAGTGTCTTCTTTGAACAGATCATAGGTATTACCCATCTGCAGATCTTCCTTTTGTAATCTACTACAGGCAGTTATCTATGCTAAGAGAAGAGAACCAAAAGACATAAGAGGAATATCAGTTTTTTTAAAAAATAAATGAACTAGTATGACTGCGGACCAAATCACACATATTTTATTTCCCCTCATAAGTGGCATTCCAGTTGCCATCATTATAAAATAAACCAGGGGTTCCCAACAGGGGGTGCGAGTACCCTCTGGGGGTGCAAGACAAGGAGTGCGAAAACTTGGATTTAGAAGTTTCAAAATTATAGTGTATATGCATAATTATATGCGTATAATTATTTACTTTTGTAAGGGGTGCGAGAATATATCAGAAGTGTTCTAGGGATGCGGGGTATGGAAAAGGTTGGGAACCCCTGGAATAGATGTACACAGTGGTGGGATTCAAATAATTTAACAACCGGTTCTCTGACCTAATAATTTCTTCCAACAACCAGTTCACCAAACTGCTCAGAAACTTAACAACCGGTTCTCCCGAAGTGTTGCAAACTGGCTGAATCCCACCACTGGATATACAGTATTTTAGACAAATAATCAGATGGTAAAAGGAAAGTTGAACTGGAGCAGCAACATTTTAGAATGTAAACAATACATGTGGATTTAGCAATATTTGTGAAAAGAGTAACTTGTTGCAAATATTCCACTGTGAAGCAAACAATACACCGCTTCTCTTGCATGATTCAGTGCAGATGTTGATTCTGAATCTCATTTAGATGGTGAAAATGTATGGTTTTGATTATTACGAATTTTGTCTTTTTAATGGCATCTTGCATCCACATCAATGTGTTTTTATTATTATTTTGGGAATAATTTTCCACTCCAGGCACCTTTCAAGAGAGAAGTTCAATTTCTTCTTTTCACTTAAATGATCAGAGAGGAAATGCATTGTTAATTTTAACTCACACTTTGAACTCTGAAAGCTATTCAGCAATATTTTCCTCATATCATGAGTCAGTTTTCCATAACATACCTCTTCTCTTACTTCTAGAACATGATATAAAATTGGGGGAGGGGGGAAAATCCTCCTGAAACTTTAATGAATGTAAATGTAAGTGTGAATCAGAGGTGGTATTCAGTAGGTTCTGTCCAGTTCTGGAGAACCGATAGCAGAACTTTTGAGTAGTTCGGAGAACTGGCAAATACCACCTCTGACTGGACATTTTACAGTATCCTTCCCCTGCCATGCCCACAGAACCGGTAGTGAAAAAATTTGAATCCCACTACTGGTGTGAATGCACTCAATGTCTCATTCTGAAGGAGAAGGATACAGCTTTCCTGATCTAATTTGTGCTACTTGGTTTTGTTTTCCCCAAACAGTATTTTCCATTTCCAGATTCTCCCTGTGGCCATACAAGACAAATCTCTCACATAGTGGTTGGGTTGACGTCAGGGGTTGTTTTAAATTATACCCAGTTTGGTGGACCCAGGATACAAAAAAGCCAATGACAATGCAGGTCCTTAGACAACACACACAAACGCATACTCGGCACTCACTCTTTTCCACTCTTCCCCACTGCTACTCCTACCACTACTCCTTGTGAGAACTTATAGAGAAAAAAACATTCCTTTCAGAATGCTTTAGCCAAGGGGTGTCAAACTCATATCAGTCACATTGTTGTCATGTGATGTATTGGGACTTTTTCCCCCTTCGCTAAACTAGGGCCAGCACATGACGCATCCAGCCCGTGGGCTGTGAGTTTGACACCCTGCTTTAGGCCGTTCTACTTCAACACAGACCCTTGACTGTTTCACAACAGGGCTTTTCTAATCAACTTTGCCATGCAGCCACTGGGAAGATGGGTTAAAAAGAAGGGAAAAAAGTAGCACAGGTGCTGGCAATTATCTGGGCATTCTTCTTCTCTCTCTCTCTCTCTCTCTCTCTCTCTCACACACACACACACACACACACACACACAGTTGGTTATGATGATTTAACTTGAAGAAGCTAGAGAGATAGAGCAGACAGTGTCATGGCTTCGTCGGATCCCAGTTCAGATGAAGAGTTGGAACTGGGACTGCCTGACAGGGATGGCACAATTCCCTCTGAACTAGTGGAGAGTCCAGGGGTTGAGGACAAGGCAGTCCTGGGGCTGTCTGGCAGTGGGGGGAAGGGGTGGCTGACCAGATGGGGAACCACCTATAGGAGGAGACCTGCTGCAGAGGGCCAGTGGAGATGACAGGCTCCAGACCAGCTCTGATGAAAAACAGCTGCCTCCCTCATCTGACCCATGCGTGAGGAGAGCAGATCAGAGGGTGGCACAGAGGGGGTACACAAAGAAGCAGCCACCTCTCCTCATAAGGAAAATCTGGGGAAGACTGATTTAAGCAGACACTGGTGGAAGATGTGTTTGTTGGGAACATCTGTTTGCTTTGATGAGCACCTTCTCGGCTTTTGTGAATATTAGTGAATTTTGGATCAAGTTTCTTGGCTCTGAGCTTCGGACTTTGCTTGTGGACTTTGGACTTCACTCTATGACACCAGATTTTGGGTTTTGGAACTCTGGACTTGTGCTGTAGACTTGGTACTTGTGGCTATTACTTTCCTCTTTGCCTCATGGATTTTCTGGGACTAAGTTCATGGAACCAGGGAATTCAGACTGAGGGAAAATTGAGGGCTGGTGTGGAACTTCACTGGCACCATTGGTGGATCATTTGGCACTGTGTTAAGTGCAATAAATGGACTCTACTTAACCTCTGCCTTGCCACATGACTTGACTAGGGTTGAGGACAATTGGCTGCAGCCACACAGTTGCAGCTGATTCATACCAGCCCTGGGTGGGCAAAAGCCAGTGTAGCCAGCACAGGGTTTTTAGGAGAAGGGTTGCATACACACTAGAGTTGTATTCACCAGGTTCTGACCGGTTCTGGAGAACCAGTAGCGGAAATTTTGAGTAGTTCAGAGAACCGGCAAATACCACCTTTGACTGGCCCCACCCCCATCTATTCTCTGCCTCCCAAGTCCCAGCTGATCGGCTGGGTCTTCTTTTGTTGCCCTACACAGGAGAACGGAGCTGGAAAGCAGGTTAGTGGGGTGTGGAGGGAATAGAGATTTTACAGTATCCTTCCCCTGCCATGCCCACCAAGCCACGCCCACCAAGCCATGCCACGCCCACCAAGCCATGCCCACAGAACCAGTAGTAAAACTTTTTGAATCCCACCTCTGATACACACACACACACTTTTTGTTTTAATTTTTGTTTTGTCTTCATGTCTGTGTTGACACCTGGCAGTTACCTGGAATGGTCTCTGCAAGTATTCTTGGCAAGATGTTTCAGAAGTGGTTGTGCAAGTGCTCCTCTCTCCCTCAGTCCACTGCACCCCCTCACCTCTAGCACTGCTGCAGCTGCTCCCTGTCTGGAAAATAGGAGCAATCTGCATGTCGTGTATCATTGGACTAATTCTGGGCTGGTGACAAAAACTGAAATAAGAATAAAATGAAAATACATTTCTAAGTGACAGTCTGGATGTTTGAGCTCTTCACACAGTATCTTCATTCCCTTGTCATTGATACAACTCTCAGGCAGATATAATTTTCTCAGTTTTTGGTTTTTCCTGAGAAATTCAGCAAGATGCCAGGAACAGCGTTCAGTCAAGGGCCAAATAAAAATGCTGCAGGGAACAACTTTACAGGTTTGAAAATTTTGGAGTAAATTAGCACACAACTACACAAGGACTTTTGTTGGGCTTTTACTACAGCTACTAGCTGTGTTTCAGTCTCCTTTTGCTGATTTTGACATCACTTTTATTTCTTCTAATTTACTACTGTAATTTGTTCTCCATGCAGGGTAAAGAAAAGGAAAATAGATGGCATTTAATTCATAAATACAGGATGACTTAAGTGAATGAAAAAGTTTGCAGCCAGAGGAAATTTAGCTTTGTTTTGAGAAAATTCCCTCATACTTCCTTCATAAAGGGAAGCCCAGTTGATCTTCTAGGAACTAGGACCAAGTCCCAGCATTGCATCAGGAAGAACTTTTTCCAATTTGATCCTTGTAGAAATGTCTTGCAATAGTAAAGCACCAGTGGCAGTATTCAGCCGGTTCGCACTGGATCGGGCAAACCAGTAGCAAGGATTTGGTGTGGGTCGCCAAACTGGTAGTAAGTTCTGGCTGGCCATGCCCCCGACCTGGTCACCCAGTTGCCACTGGCTCGCTTGCCCCACCCTCTCAATGCTCACTCACCCTGCCCGCCTGATGCTTGCCCCTTAAGGTATTTCTTTCCTTTTCTTCCCTCCCGACAATCAGCTGTTCATATGATCAGCTGTGCCAGGATTCCCCTTGCTGAGGCCCAGGAAGGCAAAAAATGGAGGAAGGGACTCAGGCACCCTCTCCATTTTTTGCCTTCCTGAGCCCGAGGAGCCTTCTTAGAGCAAAAACGCCCCCCCCCCCCAGAGGTTCTTCTGAGGCCAGGAAGGTCCCAAAACAGAGCGTGGAGGGGTGCTGTGTGCCAATCCCATGCTCTGCATTTTTTCTTCCTGAGCCCCAGAGGAGCCTTCTAGGAGCAAAAACACCCCCTCCCCCAGAGTTTCTTAATGGATGGAAACTGAACAAGGAGAGATTTAACCTGGAAATAAGGAGAAACTTTCTGACACTGAGAACAATCAACCAATGGAACAGCTTGCCCTCAGAAGTTGTGGGAGTGCAATCACTTGAGACTTTCAAGAAGAGATTGGACTGCCATTTGTCAGAAATGGTGTAGGGTCTCCTGCTTGGGTGGGGGGTTGGACTAGATCAGCGGTCGCCAATTGGTGGGCCACAGCCCACCGGTAGGCTGTGAAAAAATTTTGGTGGGCTGCAGAGAAATCTCACCCCCAGAGCACCACCACAAAGCAATTAATCCAGGCTGCACAGAAACACAAAGCTGTGCTGCCTAAATGGCCCGTGGAAACCCTCCCTGCCCACTTACTCCTTACCCGATAAACTTGCCTGCTAAATTGTTATTTTTCCTTTTTCCGACCATCATCTCTTCTGCTGTGCCGGGAGATTTAGATTAGCTAGGAAGCAGGAAATGGTTGATTTCTTGCTTTCTAGCTAGTCTTTAGATCTTCAGCTCAGCACCGCCAAACCTCCCTTAAGACTGAAGGTTTGCTTGCAAGCCAATTCAGTGCAGACTTACGGCAAGCAAATTTGAGAGACTGAGCTAGCCTATGGGAGATAGATATATCACTGAATGATTCTGTGAGCAACTCAGTCTGCCTGCTTTGCCTGATTTTGGGTAAAAGTTGCTCTTTTTTATAAAAAAAATTCAATATTTACATGCATGGTATGTTGTGAGTTAATTTTGTGAGTTTGCTTGCAAGCAAATTTTATGTGACAGACTGAGCTAGCCAATGGCAGATATATAGATCTCTGAATGAATCTGTGATTCTGTAAGCAACTCAATCTGACTGCCTACTTTCCCTGATTTTGGGTAAAAGTTGCTCTTTTTTTATAAAAAATTCAATATTTATATAAATATTTTTTTTAAAAAAAAAAAACAAGTTTTATTTTTTCAAGACAAACAATACATAAATACACATAAACACAAAACATAAAAGTATAAAAAATATCTTTTCTGAAAGTAGCTTATTCCCGGGTTAAAACTCTTGGTACAGACACAAGTTCAATTTCATATTCATTTTACATACCATTTCATATCTTCTTAACATTTTCAATTTTCTATATAACTTCTCCTCTCCTTTAAATTTTCTCAATTTTTTTTATCTCCTCTCAATTCATATCGTAATATTTATTATTCTTTGTCTGTTCTATTCCAGCCAATCATTTATTTTTCTTCTTTAAAAAAAAAAGAAGTACTTCTCCTATACACTATATGGAGTATGATGCCTTTATCTTTTTCCCCTATATTTATAGTACTTAATATAAAATACATAACATACATTGGGATTCTGTCTGGTACATTCTAAAATTATACTATATTATCAAAAATAATACAAATCTATTCATTAATATTGATATTCATTCATATCTTAGATGTTTAACTCATTACTTTTCAATTAAATCACATACTTTTATGAGAGCCCTATTTTTCAAAATTATTCCCCCCCCCCCACATCACATATTATAGCTCAATATTTCATTGAAATGTTCCTCCTTCTTCTACTTCAAATCTCATTTCACAAAGGGTTTGCTAATATACCATCTTCTAATTATTAATATTAACAATCATTTTATCTTAAACATTTTATCCATTTCAATTGAATATCATGCCTTTGTGGGAACACTTATGCTTTCCACAATTATTACCCCCCCCCCCCCCACATCACAATCTTGAATCATATTTCATTACAGTACTCCCTTTTTCTTAACAAAAATTTCACTTGTTTATGTTAAATATTTTATCACATTTTAGGTTACATATTGTTTCTAATTTTCTATGTTTACTTCTAAATACAAGTATAAAAATGCAATCTTATGTACTTTTCTAGAATCCCTTTAACCATAAAGCTTATCCATTATCTCTAAAAAAAAATTGCTTCTTAACATCTTGCTCCCCACCATTAGGACTTCTCATCCCTTCCTTTCTTTCTTGTTTCTTCTTCTCCTTATCCTCTTTAACCCCTTGTCTCTCCACCTCCCTTTTATTCTGCTTTCCCCCTTTCTGTTGTTTCTTAACATAATGTCCCCTTTTCACCTTATTCTTCTCTTTTTGGGCTATTTTTCCAGATCTTAAAGACCTTTTCCCCCTTTTCTCTTGCTTTTTCTCTTCTCCAGTCAAAGTAATTTGTTCATCAAAGATGGCTTCTCCTTCTTCTTTATCCCCATCATCCTCATTCTGCTTCACATAAGTATAAACCGACATTTCCAAGTATTGAAAAATAGTGTCAAGACCATCGTCCCCTCCTTGTTTTTCTCTTTCAAATTTTTGATATATAAGTTCCAATTCATCCATAGATGATGCCATTGTGTAGAGAAAAAGTTTTTCCAAACAACCACCCAGATGATTTAATCAGAAGTAATTTCCAAAGGTTCCAAAATCATCAAACAATCCAAACAGACTGTTTCTTCTAGATACCTTCTTCTTCTTGACTTTCTCTTTCTGGGGTTAAAGTAATCACAAATCCTTTTCAAATATATTTTTTGGAAGTTTTTAAACTCTTTGCAATTCTAGGCAATCTTCTCCTTATTTTCAAATTTTGCTCAGAATTTTTTTTTCACTCTCCCTTCCCACTCACAGCCAAAAAGATTTTTTTTTCCCCGCTGTCACTTTAGGAAGGAGAGTCGAACAAAGAAAAAAAAACTTTTCCCTTTAAGGTATTCACAGCTTGTAACTCTCGCAAGGAACAATAGATACTTAACAGCTTTCAAGGTTCCAAATCACTTTCTCCCATCTTGTCCCAGTTAGAAGCAACTTTAACTTTTCTTTCAGCTTTCTCCCTCCTGCACTTGCTTACCCGGCTGCAGCTTTCTTCGTGGCGGCCATTGCTGACCGCCGTTCCTCCACCTCGGGAAAAGGGAGTTTAGCCGGCTGGGGAGGGGGTTTGCGGCACCCCCAAACCCCTTGCCGGATCCCCCCTATCTTCCGCTGCCTCTACAGGGCAGCTGTATCCCCCAGATCCAAATGGATCGGGGGAACCTTGGCGGTGAACACAGCAGGGATCGCACAGTGGCAAATCCCTGCCGCCGCCGCAAGCTAGCAAACCGGAAGTCCAATATTTATATAAATATTTATATTTTCATTCAAGCCATGCCCAGCCAGTCACATGACCACCAAGCCACACCCACAAATTAGGCCACACCCACAGAACCGGTTAGTGGTCCCTGGGATCTAAAATTATGAGTTTGGTGGTCCCTGAGGTCCAAAAGGTTGGTGATCCCTGGACTAGATTACCTATAAGGTCCCTTCCAACTCTGATTATCTGTTATCTGTTATCTCTTCTGAGGCCAGGAAGGTCCCAAAACGGAGTGTGGAGGTGTGCTGCATGCCCCCTCCGGGCTCCATTTTTTTTCTTCCTGAGCCCCAGAGGAACCTTCTGGGAGCAAAAACGCCCCTCCAGAGGCTCCTCTCAGGCCCAGAAGTCCCCAAAAATGGGTGGGTAGGGGTGGCTGCAAAAAAAAAAAAAAGCCATGCCCACCCAGTCACATGGCCACACCCACAGAACCGGTAGTAAAAAATTTTGAATCCCACCATTGACAAGGGCCCTTTGTAAATACCCCTCATTCAGCACTATTGTAAGTTTGAACATTCACTGAGGTAGTGTACCTTAAGCAAGGAATATTGGTGAGAGCTCCACTGTTCCACAAAAGGAGCCTCATGTGCTAAATTGCACCTTAAAAAAGCTTAAACTTTATTGAGGTAAAAGGCAAACCAGCAACAAGTTACAGAAAAGTTATGAAAACCTTATGCAAAATCATACACACGTGTTGAGTTCAACTTTGAGCTAAATACGTTCTTTTCTAGTGATAAATACATTTTATAATGATAGAAGCAGACCAATGGTTACAACAAAATGAAGCAATTGCAGTACTGTCAAAATCACTGGTAAATCAAAGTAATCAAGGAAAAAAATCAGTGATCAAAATGTCCCTTCAAATAAGAAAAATATCTATTAGATTCCAAGTTTTTCTTCTCACTAAGTGATCGTTACCTAGACTTCTTAGGTCTAAGCTTCATCTTTTAATCCTTTGCTTATTAGATTTTCTCTGTTTTGAAATCTCCTATCAATAACTATGGCATAAATCTACATTCTAAATATTTCAAAACCAGTCTCCCCCCACCCCATCGCCAAGGAGGAAGAGGTGTCTCTGAGGCGGCCACGCTTGAAGCGTTGTGATGGCGTCAAGGTTACTGCGGATCTCTGGAGCCTTGCAGGCTCTGTGGGTGGGCCTGACTGCCCTGGGGAAAGGGTTGGGGCCTCTGGTGGTGGGCTCTCGTGAGGCCAGCTCCAGGGTATGGTTACTGATGAAGAACAGGCCACAGGAATAGAGAGGAAAGTTTTGGATACTATAAAGAAAGGAGTGGATCCTTATGGAGTATATCCATCCAAACCGTGCGGGGGAACCAAAGACGACCCCCATTTTGTCCCCTCCTTGACAAACGTGAGGCTCATGGGCTGTATCTGCAAGGAAGATGCTCTGGAGACGTACTACATTTGGCTTCACAAAGACAAAATGGAGCGCTGCCCTTCGTGTGGGGCCCATTTCAAACTGGTTCCTTGCAAGTTGTCATGAAAGTTTGCAAAACCCTACATTCAAGGTATGATAAAGATTTTAAAACAGAAGGTTTCTATGATAAATTGACTGATCTAGATAAGATTTTGACAGGTACTGATGAAAAGGTGATTAAAAAACTGTATGGATATTTATTAGAAATTAAACTAGAAGAAGAACAAGTTAAAGAAACTATGATTGTTTGGGGGAAGAATTTTGGATATGGGATTGATTTAGAGAAATGGCAAAAATTGTGGTCTCAAAATTATAAAATGACAATGTCAACAGCATATAAAGGAAATATGTATAAGATGTTTTACAGGTGGCATTTCCCCCCAACAAGAATAGCAAGAATGTTCAAGAATAAATCCGAAAAATGTTGGAAATGTCATCAGACACCTGGCTCATATTACCATATGTGGTGGACTTGTGCGGATGCCAAAAAATATTGGACTAAAATCCACACGTGGTTGGAAAAAATGACGAAAAAACATATAGACTTGAAACCAGAGATATTTTTATTAGGAATTTTACTTGATGCATATAGCAAAGATTTGAAATATTTGATTGTAAATGTATTAACAGTGGCTAGTATTGTATTTGCTAAAAATTGGAAAAATGAGAAAATACCATCGCAGGAGGAAATCATTAAGAAAATATTGGAATGTGCTGAAATGAGCAGATTGACATTTGAAATTAGAGAACAAGAGGATAAACAATTTTATAAAATTTGGGACCTTTTCTATCAATGGCTAGACAATAAAATACAGTAATGAAATATGTAGATTTTTAGAAAATAATAAATATATAAAGATGTACTCCTTTTTTATTATATCTATAAAATGTTTTTAGGATAGATTTGGGAGGATATGAATTCTTATAAAATAAACTAAGTAAATTATGGTTATCTCGTAAAATATGAATGAATAAAATTATAGTCAAATGATTGATTAATAATGATACTAGGGTATTCAATTTTCGATTGATAATATGAGCTACTATGCAATGTAAGTGTAACTGAAGACTACGAAATGGACGCACAAAATAATTTGTAAACCAACCAGCACACTGCTTGTATACTTATGGAAGAAAGTTTGATGTTTTTATGTTTTGTTTGTTTATGTTTGTTTTTAAAAACCAATAAAATTTACAAAAAGAAAAAAGAAAGTTTGCAAAACCCAAATTCTTAACTTTTTGGGGACACAGGCTTGAGCCAAAAATCTGGAATAAGTTATGAGGTCCTGTATTTTCTGCAGCTTAATAAAAGTCTTTTGACCCAATGTGTAAAACACACACACACACACACGCAAATATATTTCAAGACCACTTAACTTGAGTCTCAGAAAAAATCTAAGAGTAAAAATATAGAAAGACAAGAAAATGAAATCAAATGTATACATAATGTTGCAGTTCAACATAAAAGCAAGAAGTATAATTCTTATGAATGAGAGAGAGAGGAGAAAGAGAGAGGGGGGGTGGGGAGAGAGAAAGAGAGAGAGAAGTTCTTACTAAAGCATAGCAGATAAACACTAACTTTCATTGTTACCGAAACTAGGTCATGCTTCTGTTTTTATATTCTCAGAGCAGGATTCTACATTATGACAGAAATACAGTAGTCCTCAACTTATTATCATGATGGATCATATGAGCCTGCCCATTATGGTTGCAGGTGGTGACGGTCATTAAGCAAGCAACTCACTTAACGCACATCCCTTCTCTCCTCCATGCAGTTGTTAAGCAGAGCACAGAATACTTCAGGAATGAGATGCCCTGGAAGGCCTAACACAAATCCAGGCCCATACTGCACCATCTCTCCACTCACACATGAACCCTTCCAAGCCTCTGGTTCCTACCCATGCCTACTCATGCTTGTCTACAATTGTTCACCTTTTGGGGGTGGGGGGGGGGGGGGGTATTCTACATCTCTTCCTGGAAGCACCCATTTTGCCATGCAACCTTCTTACAGTGAAAACCACAGGGCTCCATCCTGGAAGTAGGCAACACTTCCAGCAGTTCTGGAGATCGCATTGGGGAAGGAAATCAGGTCATTTTAGCCCTTGACCTCCTGAAACCATGTGGCATTATACTGGAAGTGTGCGCCATTTTGAAAGCTACTCCAAAATACTGCCCATTCTGGAACAGAGCCATGTGGCCTCCACTGTGTACGAAGGCTGCCTGGTGGAGCAGCTGCTTCCAGAAGACAATCTACAGTACTGAAAAGGTAAGTGACAGATGGTTGATAGGGGTTGGGAAGGAGAGGGTGCAATACATTTTTCTAAGTACTAAATTCCTCCATAGCTATACAGTAAATCAAAGTAAACAGAATAGTTTTAATTTATGTGCTTGCTAAAAGTTGATACAGACTTTATGGCATGTAATCAAGAAATGTTATCTTCCTGCGGATGCTAGAAAATACTGGACTAAAATCCGCATGTGGTTGGAAAAAATGACAAAAAAACATATAGACTTGAAACCAGAGATATTTTTATTGGGAATTTTACCTGATACATACAGCAAAGATTTAAATATTTGATTGTAAATGTATTAACAGCGGCTAGGATTGTATTTGCTAAAAATTGGAAAAATGAGAAAATACCATCGCAGGAGGAAACTATTAAGAAAATATTGGAATCTGCTGAAATGAGTAGATTGACATTTGAAATTAGAGAACAAGAGGATAAACAATTTTACAAAATTTGGGACCTTTTCTATCAATGGTTAGATAATAAAATACAATAATAGAATATGTAGAATTTTAGAAAATAATGAATATATAAAGATGTATTTCTTTTCTTTTTTATTATTATATCTATAAAATGTTTCTAGGATAGATTCGGGAGGATTATATGAATTGTTATAAAATAAACTAAGTAAATTATAGTTATCTCGCAAAGTATGAATGAACAAAATTATAGTCAAATGATTGTTTAATAGTGATACTAGGGTATTCAATTTTTGATTGATAATATGAGTTATTATGCAATGTAACTGTAATTGAGATTATGAAATGGATGCACAAAAAATTTGTAAACCAACCGATACACTGCTTGTACACTTATGAAAGAAAGTTGGATGTTTTTTATGTTTTGTTTGTTTTTGTTTGTTTTTAAAAACCAATAAAACTTGCAAAAAAAATGTTATCTTCCTCTATTCAAAGGAACTTAACATATCTCACAATGGAAAGTATCGTTATGATTTATTGTCCACTTTTCCATAAACTGGTTTCATTCTTTTTTTTTCTTATAAAGAGTTTTTTTTATTTTTAACAATAAACATAGACAAATACAAACATAAAACAACAAAATAAAACCATCTTTCAATTGTACAGTGTGTCGGTTGGTACATAATTCTTGTGCACAATATATATAACCATTTCCTCTTGAATTTAAATTTACATTCATATTATATTAATCAACTTTCCATATCATATTATATTATTATTACACCATCATTTGATTTAAGTTTCAAATCCAATTTCCATAAACTGGTTTCCTTCTTGTAAATTGGAATTTTTCAGCTCAAGAGAGAAAAGTCCTCAATTCAAATTACAGGTCGTCCTTGACTTTCAACCACAATTCAGCCCAAAATTTCTGTTGCTAAGCAATAGACAATTGTTAAATGTATTTTGCCATGTTATATGATCTTTCTTGCCATGGTTGTTAAGGGAATCGTTGCTTTTATAACATGGTTGTTAAGTGAACCTGGCTTCCCCATTGACTTTGCTTGTCAGAAAGTTGCAGAAGGTGATCACATGAGCCCAGGACAGTGCAGCCATCATAAATACATGCCAGGTGCTAATTATCCAAATGTTCATCATGTGACCATGGGGATGCTGCAACGGTTGTAAGTGTGAAATAAGCCACTTTTTTCATGGTCATTCTAACTTCAAATGGTCATTACATAAGTAGAAGACTACCAGTAGAGTGCCTGAAAGCTCTTCAGACTTTCACTTGAAATACAGGTAATCCTTGATTTCCAACACTTCATTTACTGACCGTTCGGAGTTACAACGGAACTGAAAAAAGTGACTTATGACCATTTTTCACACTTATGACCATTGTAGCATCCCCATGGTCATGTGATGCTTGGCAACTGACTCATATTTATGATGGTTGCAGTGTCCTAGGGTCATGTTCAGTGTGGTATTCAACTTTTTTTACTACCGGTTCTGTGGGCATGGCTTGGTGAATGTGGTGTGGCTTAGTGGCTGTGGCATGGCTTGATGGGCATGGCAGGGGAAGGTTACTGCAAAATCCCCATTCCCTCCCCATCCCACTAACTTGCTTTCCAGCTCCGTTCTCCTGTTCAGGGCAACAAAAGAAGACCCAGCCAATCAGCCAATCCGACCCAGTCAATCAGCTAATCTGATCAGCTGGGACTTGGGAGGCAGATAATAGATGCGGGATGGGCCAACCAGAGGTGATATTTACCAGTTCTACGAACTACTCAAAATTTCCACTACCAGTTCTCCAGAACCCGTCAGAATACCACCTCTGGTCATGTTATCACATTGTGTGATCTTCTGACAAACAAAGTCAATGGGGAAACCAGAATCACTTTACAACCATGTTACTAACTTAACAACTATGATGTGGCAAGAAAAGGGTTAAAAGGGGACAAAACTCATGTAACTAACGTCTTAACTTACTAACTGACATTCTCGGCTCAATTGTGGTCGTAAATTGAGGACTACCTGTCTGTTAAATTCCAACTCTTCTTTACCATATTCAGAATGGAAATAAAAATAGATCAATCAAACAAAGAAGCATGAAGAAACAGCATCCAGAGGCTTAGCCATTGTCAGATGCAAGGAACCCTGAGATGATAAGATTTCACTGGATAGGCTGCATTCTCTTGGCAACAACCAGATCAGAATGGGACAACTTGCCACAGCTAACACCACAGTCAACTCACTCCAGCCAACTTGTCGCAGGACAATTCAACCATTCAATTCAATTATTTAAAGTAATTTTTAAATGTTTTAATTTTTGTCATTCACATTTCACCTTGTCCCTCCTTTTGTATCCTTTCTTTAATGATTCTATTCCACCATTTCTTTCATTAGTGTAACTCTTGTCCCGTGGTGAGGTGGCTGTGGCAAGTTGGCCATGACGATTTGGTGCAGCAAGTTGTCCTAGATGCCAGCCAGATTAGGGCTTCAGGGATCCTGAAAGTGGTCAGGTCTGCGCCTCTTCCTGCTACACAAGGACTCTGAGCTTGCCAGCCTCTTCACTCCTCCTCAGATTCTAGCTGGAGATTCCACTATAGGTGTTTCATTCCATTTTCCATTCTGTCTAATATATCTTCCATTCAACCTATAATTTAAAAAAAAGTATGTTAACCTCCCAGGAAAAATCCCTTATAATGAGATTATAATCTGATAATAATCTGATTCATCCTAGATAATTTCAGGGGTGATTTGTTTTCACTCATTCCAGGTTGTTTTGTCTGATCAAAAAGTTTGCTTTCCAGTCTCTTTGAGAAGATTTGCTATCACTACAATTTAACAGGGTGTATGTTTCTTTTTTTTTTTTTTATCCTTGGTATCCCAGTGTTTTTCAAATTGATCTTCATCTCCGCCCCCCCAAAAAATAACTAAGCAAACAGCTTTCTCATATTTTCATTTCATCTTAGAATCTAAGCAATGCCCTTCCCCCTCTTTAATTGATATAGCTCGATTCTCCCTGCCCAATCAGTAGCCGAGAAGCTCTCTTTCACGATTTCATCACCTGTCCAAGTTGTGACTGGGGGTCAATAAGGAACAAATTGAAAGGGCTGCACTGAGTTGGGGGGGTCTTTGGTGGTTTGATGTAAAGGCTAATTCTGAGTTAAGACAAAAGTTTTATCCGGAAGACTTCCAGAAATAGTTGATATAGGAGACTCTTTGTTAAAAGAAATCAGGAAGAGAAAAATAAAAGAAAACAGCATGAGAGTGATCTCTATGTCAATTGTCACATTTGAAATAAAGAAACGAGATAGTGACATTAAAAATTGACATTATTATAGTCAAAATATACTTTATAGTGCTGTAAGTCATTTAATTTCAAATGTGTTCCAAACTGATTTTTACATTCTGGACTTATGGGTTGGTTACTATTTCTCTGAAGAATTCTGGCACTACATCCCAGCTTGGGTACGAATCTGACAAAATGAAACTAATTCTATAGTGTCACCTCTTGATCCTATAGGACGAGACATGTAATTAGAGTAAGAAATCCACCACCACCCCAAATACTGTAATGGATCAATCTCATTAGTTATACACTAATTAATTTTATTGTTTTAGAAAAGAATGATAAAATTTAATAATGGCTTTTTAATATTAATCACATGCAAAGCAACCAGAGGACAGAGAACTATCAAAATCACATTGTCTCAAATGAATATTCAATGAGAAAAATCAAGAATTAACACATATTTAAAGATTATTTTGGTCTGTTACTTAAGGCTTACTTGCCTAGAGAAAGATTGCATCAGAGATAATAAATATCACATCCCCAAAAGCTTAATTAGCTACATGGTTTCACAAATACAACTAGTCTGATGCAACATTTCTCAGTTATAACTTCTCACCTCTTATTTATTTAGAGAACTTTAAAATACAATGAAAGTGTGAAAAATTAAAGAAAAATGGGGGAGTTTGGGCTTACCCTATACTGGAAGACTGAAACAGGGTATTGAATAGTACAATATTACAATATCACAATAGTTGAATAGTAATTTCAGGGTCTACTTGTTTTCTTCCTTTCCACTTAAAGCCAATAGATCTGAATAGCTAGATCCCAAAGGATAGACTAAGAACATGAAGGGGTTGCCATGTGGTAGGCAGAGTTCATCTGGGAGGCTGGAAATTACAGTTAGTTTAAATAGCTACTTCTTATTAAAAGTTAATAAGGGGCTCTGCCAGCAAACTCAGGAGGAAAAAGATGGCCAACAAATGCCACCCCTAAGAGAAGTTGAGGTATCCTGTTTTCCACAGTGAATCTGGATTAGGATCTCTTACTGCAGTTCGGAAAAGGCCTTCATTAGATACATTTAAGGGAAAAACACCAGTGCTAACCTGATCATAGATGGAAGAGCAAGTAGATTTTATACTAATCATATTAAAATAAAAGACAACGTGGCCACTGAAGGGAGAGAGATGGCGGTGAAGGAAGCAAATGACAAAATATGCATCATATTGTCACCTGCAAGTATGTAAGAGGCATGAGACACATTTCAACATTTTGATAAAACTCTCAGCTCACTCTCAATGTCCCAAGTCAGCTATGTTTGATGCTTTGAACTTTTCTTCACATCACCTCAAAATGACTCTTAACCATTTCTAAAGGCCATATTTTCATGGCATGCTTCATCCTCAGCCCACTGCCCAGACAAGCCTATGATCAACTTTTGGTTTTGTAGCTTCCCAGTAATATTTTTCTTAACAAGAAACCTATAGTTCTAAAGAACAGGGGTAAAATATTAAACTTGAATTGATTTAAATTAAAATCCTCTATAGTTAAAAAAAAACCCTCTAAGATATGTAGCACACTTACTTTAGAATACCATCACTTTCAAGATCAGGCTTACCGCAATTCTGCTGGCCTTTTATAAGGCATTAAAAACTTGGTTTTGCCATCCTGATGCCCTAATGGATAGGTGATCCTTTCTTATGATTATATAGCCCAGGGGAGGATGTGAGGGTTCACAGGTGCTATTTTATTTTATTTATGTCTATAATTTTGGTTCTGTTTCCTTTCCGTCATTCATGCCCTGGTCATCTCTCAGGCAGACAACTGCAATGCACTCCATATGGAGCTACCCTTGAAGAGTGTCCAGAAGCTTTAACTAGTCCAGAATGCAGCAACATGAGCAGTTTGGGCAGTTCCTGGAATGACTGAAAGGAGACCTTCTCAATACAGGAAGGGGTATAACTAGTGTACAACCTGAAGTTGAGCAAAAGCCCTCCTAGCCATGGCTGCCACCTGTTCCTTGAGCAGGAATTGGGAGTCCAAGAAAACCCACACATCACTGGGTCTCTCCATGGCAATGCTACCCTCTCTAAGAACTGCCTACCCAGAGCCACTCCGTCTTACCAGAATTTGTCAAAACCTGTAGTCCCCCATCCATACCCTCACAGCCTCCAATCACCAAGAAAGGACATCCACAGCATTGCTTATTTGAGGATCCATGAAGTCAATTTGAATAAATTTAGCTTGCTGCTTGGGATCTGGCATTAAATGTCCAAAGTTATAATCACAGAAGGACTCTATCCATTCAGTTTCTTTCTCCATTCTCCTCCTTGCCATATCCCAACATTTGGTGTAATGTCTTGACTATGATGTCCCTCTCTTTTTCCATGTGGCATAATTATGCTGATGATATTGATATTTAATTTAATTTTAGAACAATGTTGTACATTGTTGCTCTCACCTGAAAAAAAGTTTAGAATCCTTGCTGGCTTCTTTATTGAAGTGTAGGAAGCTGTAAGAGATATCTTACAGACAAGAGAAACAGGATCACATGACATCTGGAGGCTAGACCAGGACTGGTTTACCTAATCTCTGGTGCCTGAAGATGTGCTGGCCTCTACTTACAGAGTTGGAAGCAGTTGAAAAATGAAACAGGATGGCCAAAGACAAAGGTACAGTGGCTAATGTATTTGACTGATACCAGAGAGATCCGGTTCTTAAGCCATCTGCAATCATGGCAGCTCACTTGGTGACTTTCAGCCCAATCTACCTCACAGGTGAATGTGAAGAAATATAGAAGGATGTAGTTCTCATTTTCCCTGACTTTCTAAACAAAAATGGGATATAGATACAAGTGCATGTTTGTGTGCCAGAGAAAGGGCACACAAACATAAAAATATCCAGTCCTTTTCTTCATGCACCTTCGAAGTGCTGCTTTTTAAAGGGCCAAACAATGAGTGAATGCCTTGCTGTTAGGGGACAGGAGGGAGGAAGGGATTATGAGATTGGCTTGAAAACTATCATGGAATATTCAAAATGAAGATCATGTGACTGCAGCAGCAACACAGCAGAAGCCAATAGGAGTGAAACAAGAACAACTTCAACAAATTTTATTCCATCAGGAAAAAGGGATCCTACATTTTGGACAATTTTGTAAGTTATCAATTTGAGGTAAGTTACTAAAAAAACAAGCCTGTTGCTGCATAATACACTATTTCACCAACTGAAAGATAATCATGAGAGTTT
Source organism: Notechis scutatus (assembly GCF_900518725.1). The sequence goes on along the minus strand of NW_020717390.1, from coordinate 1,035 downwards.
CAGCATTTAGATCTTTGAAAAGAAACAGGAAATGTACCATTGAAAGAACAGAAAGTTATATATTACAATTAGAATTGCCTCATCCTGGATATATTTCCAGAAGATAAACATTCAAGAGATTGTTAGCACATGAAAATGAAGAGAGAGAAAATGGCCACTTATTGTAGTGTCTCTATGTTACATTCTGGATGCTTGAGCACTTAGTACAACAGTCCCATGGTTTTCTCATCTGGATCCTTGAGGGACAGTTCTAATTGACTCAGTCTCTGGTTTCCCCTGAATACTTCTGCAAGATACCGGCTGCAGGATGCACTCAGGCTCTTTCCAGAAAACCTGCAGACAGGAATCTGAAAATTTGAGGTGGCAGGGCTGACGTCACAATGAAATGACGTGTGATTCTGGGGCTCCAGATCCGGTGCTGATACCACTGCAGCGGGGGGGTCCTTTTGGATCAAAACCGTCCCGTAGAGAAAGTGAACAAGAAGAGCGCAGCCTGTTGATCCCAGAGATATTGCAAAAGAGAGAGCACCCTAGGAGGGGAAGATTTAAGAATATTGAAGACAGAAGAAGAATAAGCAATGAAATTAAACCTGAAGTCAGAAGAATTGGTGTTATTTAAGTTTTTTTTTACTGATTTTTAATAAGGAACTTAAACTAGCTGGACTGGACTTTTGTTACAATAATACAAATTTTAATTTTGATTTTAAGGAGAGACTTTACAATTACTATTATTCTTTTTGTGTTTTTATTAGTTTTCCTTTTCTCCCAAAAAGAAACCTTTTATTTTAATCTGCTTGGACTTTTTTCTTTCTTTCTATAACTTTAAACAGTGCTGATAACTAAATGTTTTATGCAAGACTGCCAGCCAGAGGCCTTTAAAAAAATTTTCTTATGGAAACTGGTGGGAATCTTTCTACCACCCATCAGTTGTTTTTATTAAGATAAAGAGAAGAGCACTGGATGAATGTTTTTACAGGTGTTCCTCTTGGAAAACAACTTTAGCAGTTGGAGATTGAAGAGTCAAGATTGGTGTGA